>ONZH01010784.1:0-26569 GCA_900303285.1 Rhinella marina | reverse complement strand
TAATAACTTTGAACACTTTTATGTATCCAAACCATTCTGAGATTGTTTTCTTGTGACACATTGTAGGAGGAGGATTGGGGCCCCGGCAACAATAAAGAGCAGAGGCAAGATAATGACAGAACCTTCCAAAAACTGCCAGGGTCATATCTGATTCTTTTATAAACAGTTTGGGACTGGTGATGCTGCTTATACTATCGGTCCAGACTCAATGTGCCAGGCCTAGGCCAAGTTCAGCTGCTGCCAGCCATGTAAAAGCAACTCCCACATAACATTTTTTCTATACAAGGCTGGCATACAATACTACAGCCATGTCTAAAGTCTGCAGAATTATCACAAATATTGGTGGCAGGGCTATATTGTAGCAAATGAGGAACCTTTAGGAAAATAGAACTGGCCAGCATTCTGAATAGGAACAAGTCTGTCTTCTTTCTCCATATCTTTTTTGAGGCACCCATACTGGGTCCCATGCAGTACAGTATACTTGTCACCAGCATAAACTGGTTCTTCTCCTGCTCAGACCTCTTCTCCTCATTATCATCTGTTCATCAGGATACATTCATAACAGAATTTGTGGTTATGACTAAAGATGAGCGAGCATACTCGTCCGAGCTTGGTGCTCGTTCGAGTATTACGGTACTCGTAAGTGCTCGCTGCTCGGACGAGTATCTCGCCATGTTTGAGGAAATGGCAACTTCCGCATTGTGCATTTTTGGTGTCTATAAACTCAGCCAATCACAAGCCAGGAGACTCTTCGGTACACCCAGCATCACGTGGGGCCCTTACATAACAATAGCAGGGGTTGGCTGGCCTGATCAGGTGACCCTGGAATATACTAGTGACTGCCCGCGGTGCTCGGCTCAGATGCTGTCTAGATGTCGTTAGGGATAGAGCTGCTGCGTTTCAGGGAGAGTGTTAGGGCCTGCATTTAGTTCTTTGTTAGGCAGGAGTGATCTCCCAAGAACCCAACAGCCCTTCTAAGGGCTACAAGGCATTGTTTTTTGTCTCCTGGCTTGGCTGGCTGGCTGGCACTAGTAGTGCAGCTATCGCCATATATAACCCTTTTTTTTATTGTTATATCTCAGTGATACAAATCCATTTCACACAGCTGCGTGGAACCATTCTGTGAGTCACAGTTCAGCTGTTTACTCACTACAATCCGTATTTTCTGTCCAGGTGACACTTTCTGTACGTCATTTAATCCAAAAAGGTCTTTTGCTCTCACGTACATAGCTTGATCACAAAAATCTCTGTGCAACATTTGTCTGGGTCGCAGTCAAAATAGCCACCATCAGCAGGGTGTGAGTTAGGTCTACGATAGTTTCTGCACGTCACGTTAAAAAAAAAAAAAAAAAACTAAAAAAAAATATAAAAAAAATATATATATATATAAAAAAATAGTTTCTTTGTTGTTTTAGCTCAGTGATACAAATCCATTTCACACAGCTGCGTGGAACCATTCTGTGTGTCACAGTTCAGCTATCCACTCACTACAATCGGTATTTTCTGTCCAGGTGACACTTTCTGTACGTCACTTAATCCAACAAGGTCTTTTGATCTCACGTATATAGCTTGATCAAAAAAATCTCTGTGCGACATTTGTCTGAATCACAGTCAAAATAGCCACCGTCAGCAGGGTGTGAGTTAGGTCTACGATAGTTTCTGCACGTCACGTAAAAAAAATAAAAAATAAAATAAAAAAAAAATATGAAAAAATAGTTTTTTTGTTGTTTTAGCTCAGTGATAAAAATCCATTTCACACAGCTGCGTGGAACCATTCTGTGTGTCACAGTTCAGCTGTCCACTCACTACAATCCGTATTTTCTGTCCAGTTGACACATTCTGTATGTCACTTAATTAAACCAGACTGAACAAGTTTGTGGGTTTCAGTACAGCAGGCCCATTTATTTTTTTTTTTTATATAATACACTTATATACAGAAAATGTTGAACCCCAGGGCTAAGGGTCGAGGACGAGGGCGTGGGCATTCAATTACTACAGGTGGCAGAGGCCGTGGTCCTGGGCAGGGTGAGACAGTACCTGCTGATGAGAGAGAGCAGGGGAACGCCGCAGAGCTACACTCCCTAGCTTCATGTCTCAACTTACAGGGACACGTGGTAGAGGACTGTTGAAACCACAAAGCTGTGCGAACAGCTGATGTCGTGGATTGCGGACAATGCTTCAAGTAATTTGTCCAACAGTCAGTCTTCCACGCAGTCCACCCACGTTACCCAATGGAGCACTCCTCTGGCTCCTCCACCTCAACCTCCTTCCCCCCAGTCTGCGCCCTCCCAGGAAAATTTGGAATGCGATCCGGCATACTCTCAGGAACTGTTTTCTGGACCCTTCCCAGAGTCACAAACCACTTCTCAGGTTGCTGCTGACCGCGCTCCCGATGCCCAAGTTTTCCAACTGTCGCAGTCTGTGGGTGATGATGATGATGACAATGTTGACTTAGTGGAAGAAGTTTGTAAAGAGGTGTCGGACGATGAGGAGACACGGTTGTCAGACAGTGGTGAAGTTGTTGTCAGGGCAGGAAGTCCGAGGGGGGAGCAGACTGAGGGGGAGCAGACAGAGGAATCTGAGGATGACGAGGTGACTGACCCAAGCTGGGTTGATAAACCAAGTGAAGACAGTGCTTCTGAGGCGGAGGCGAGTGCTGCACCAGAACAGGTTGGAAGAGGCAGTGGTGTGGCCAGAGGGAGAAGCAGGGCCAGAGCTGGTGCATCAGCAGCAACTGTTTCATGTAGTGAAGCTCCCGTGGCGAGGCCTAGATGTTCGCAAGTCTGGAGGTTCTTTAACCCCTTCCCGACCGGCGCCGTACATGTACGGCGCTCGGGCGGTGCGGGGACATGACGCCCGCTCGCGGGTGCGGCGGGCGTCATGGCCGGCAAGTCTCTGCTGTTTCTAACAGCAGAGACTTGCGGCTACTTACAGCCATCGTCGGCGTCTTCCTATGGGCCTCTCTTTTCTTCTGGGCCCCTCTGATGGCTTCCGGTGGCGTCTGTACCCAGAAGCAGTTTGCTTCCGGGTGATGTACAGACGACCCGATTGGCCAATCGGGCCGTCTGTACACGTTATGAAAGCTGTAATCCTCGCTGGTGAGGATTACAGCTTTCAAAGTGCAATTATTATTCTGGCCACTAGATGGCAGGCCAGGATAAGAAATGAGCAATCATGAGTTTTAATTCAAGATTAAAAATCAGAGATTGCTCATAGTGAAAAAATTAAAAGTACAATATATTAGCTTATATTTGAGCTTTCAAATAATTAAAAAAAAATTAAACAAATGCTAAAAAATATATAAAAAATAAAAAAAATATAAAAGTTTAAATCACCCCCCTTTCCGTATAATTAAAAAATAAATACCTAAATAACAATAAATATAGACATCATGGGTATCACCGTGACCGAAAACGGCCGTACTTTTAAACTAAAAAAAAAAATTCCAATACGGCGAATTGTGTGGCGGAAAAAAGCGTCCAAATGGCGATTTGACGTTTTTTGTCACTTTTTTTCTAAAAAAAATTAAATAAAAAGCGATCAAAAAGTCAGACACACCCCAGAATGGTATCAATAAAAACTTCAGATCGCCCGCAAAAAATGAGCCCCCATACAGCTCCGTACACATAAATGCCAAAAAGTTATCAGGGTCAAGATATGACGACCAAAAAAAAAAAAAACAAAACAACCAACTTTATCATTTTTTTATCACTATCAAAACACAAGAAAAACTAAACATGTTAGGTACCGCTGGATTCGTACTGACCTGTAGAATGAAAGTAACTGGTCAGTTTTAATGAACAGCGAACGCCGTAAATAAAAAACACGGAAAACTGTAGAGGAATAGTGTTTTTTTTTCAATTTCACCCGATTTGGAATTTTTTTCCCGCTTCCCACTACACCATATCCAATAATAAATGGTGGCATTTGAAAGTACAACTTGTCCCGCAAAAAACAAGCCCTCATACAACTATGTGAGCAGAAAAATAAAAAAGTTATGGCTGTATGAAGGCTAGGAGCAAAAAACGAAAACGCAATACCGAAAAAACCTCCGGTCGTGAAAGGGTTAAAGAAAGTGAGGATGACCGACGGACTGTGGTGTGCAAACCGTGCCACACCAGGATCAGCAGGGGTGCCACCACTACTAGCTTAACCACCACCAGCATGCGCAGGCATATGAGTGCTAAACACCCCAAACACCCCTCTCAATGGAACCAAGGCCGTTCACCACCTCCTGCGGGTCACACCACTGCTCCTTACCCTGTGTCACTCGCTGCCTCTGCTAGTCAACCCCCTGCCCAGGACCCCGGCACGAGTGCCTCCCGCCGGAAAACCACACCTTCGCCTCCACGATCCTCCACAGTGTCCACCAATGTGTCCCAGCGCAGCGTTCAGCTGTCTTTACAGCAGACGCTGGAGCTCAAGAGGAAATACAGTTCCACCCACCCACATGCCCAAGCCCTCAATGTCCACATCTCCAAATTGCTGAGCCTGGAGATGCTGCCCTATAGGCTGGTAGAGACCGAGGCCTTTCGAAATCTCATGGCGTTGGCTGCCCCTCGGTATTCGTTCCCCAGCCGCCACTATTTTTCCCGATGTGCCGTCCCATCCCTACACCAGCACATGTCACAGAACATCATCCGTGCCCTGACCAATGCTGTTTCTGAGAAGGCCCACCTAACCACGGACACGTGGACAAGTGCTGCCGGGCAGGGACACTATATCTCACTGACAGCACATTGGGTTAACTTGGTGGAGGCTGGGACCGAGACTTACCCTGGGGCCGCTCATGTACTGCCCACACCGAGGATTGCGGGGCCTAACTCGGTCATGGTCTCTCAGACGTACTATGCCTCTTCCTACGACCCCTCCTCCTCCACCGAATTACCATGCGTGGGCACGGCGCCTTCAGTGGGTAGCTCTAGGCGCGCAGCAGTAGTGCCGTGGGTAAGCGCCAGCAGGCGGTGCTCAAACTGCTGAGCTTAGGTGACAAAAGGCACACCGCCCAAGAGCTGTTACAGGGCATCACGGCGCAGACCGATGTGTGGCTGGCACCGCTGAACTTCAAGCCAGGCATGGTTGTGTGTGACAACGGGCGTAACCTGGTGGCGGCTCTGCAACTCGGCAGACTGACACATGTGCCATGCCTGGCCCACGTGTTCAATCTAATAGTTCAGCGGTTCCTCAAGACATACCCCAATCTGTCTGATTTGCTCACCAAGGTGCGCCGCATCTGTGCACATTTCCGCAAGTCCACCACAGATGCTGCCACTCTCAGGGCAGCGCAGCGCCGCCTACAACTGCCCGCTCACCGACTGTTGTGAGACGTGCCCACGAGATATAATTCGACATTAAACATGTTATCCAGAGTTTACCAGCAGTGCAGAGCGTTTGTAGACTACCAGATTTTAACTTCCACCAGAACTGGTAGTCAGGTCACTCAGATTCCTCAAGTCTACAATGAGGAGTGGACGTGGATGTATGATATCTGCCAGGTGTTGAGCAACTTTGAGGAGTCAACACAGATGGTCAGCGGCGATACCGCCATTATCAGCCTCACCATCCCGCTGCTTTGCCTGTTGAAAAACTCACTGCTCAGCATCAAGTCGGATGCTTTGCGCTTGTCACAAGAGACGGTGGAGGAAGATACGTCGCTTGATAGCCAGAGCACCCTCCGGTCTGTTTCTCAGCGCGTATTGGAGGAGGGGGATGAGGATGAGGAGGAAGAGGAGGAGAATGTCGGCGAGACAGTAGAGGGTACCAGTGCTCAGTCCTTAACTCTTGAGCGTGTATGGGCTGAAGAGGAGGACTTGGAGGAGGAGGAGGATTAGGAGGAGGAAATGGAGAGTCAGGCCAGTGAGGAGAGGGAATTCTTCCATCTTAGGACTCTGGCGCACATGGCAGACTTCATGTTAGGCTGCCTATCCCGTGACCCTCGCGTTAGAAGCATTTTTTCAAACACCGATTACTGGGTGTTCACTCTCCTGGACCCACGGTACAAGCAGAACATTTCCACTCTCATCCCTGCAGAGGAAAGGAGTATGAGAGTGAATAGATATCAACAGGCCCTGGTGCACAAGCTGAAACAATCCTTCCCATCTGATGCCGCTAGCGGCAGAGGGCATGGTTCTGTGGGTCAAGTAGCGGGGGAGAGTAGGCGAGCAGGCAGCTTGTCCAGCACTGGCAGGGGAACGCTCTCCAAGGCCTTTGCCAGTTTTATGTCACCCCAGCAAGACACTGTCACCTGTCCCCAGTCTAGGCAGAGTAGGGGGGAGCTGTACAGAAAGATGGTGAGGGAGTACCTAGCTGACCATACCAACGTCCTGCGTGATCACTCTGCTCCATACAACTACTGGGTTTCAAAGCTGGACACGTGGCCTGAACTGGCGCTGTACGCCTTGGAGGTGTTAGCCTGCCCTGCCGCTAGCGTGCTGTCAGAGCGGGTATTCAGTGCAGCTGGTGGCATCATCACCGATAAGCATACACGCCTGTCAACTGACAGCGCTGACAGGCTGACGCTTATTAAAATGAACAAAGCCTGGATTTCACCGGAATTCAAATCTCCTCCGGGGTAAGGCAGCTAAAGATTAACATTACTTATGTATCTGATTCCTCTTCTCTACTCCTTCTACTCCTCCTCCTCTTTCTCATCTTTGCCTAACGCTGACCCAAAGAACGCCATTTTTTAGAGGTCCAACTGGCACTCTTTTACCACAATTTTTCCGGAGGTCCACCTACAGGCCCTCTCTGTAAACAATTTTTCCGGAGGTCCACCTACAGGCCCTGTCTCCAAACAATTTTTCCGGAGGTCCACCTACAGGCCCTTTCTCTAAACAATTATTCTTTGCACCTAGTTGGGTGCTTCCCTAACATGTGATGTTTATGTGCCTCGCCTTTCTTGGTCTGGGTGAGCACAATTGCCATGAGGGTAACCACTAGGCTGTTGCCTGAGAATTTGGGGTAATGGTGGGATTAGGCAGCCTCAGAGGCATCCATGCATGCTGCCCCTGCTGTTTCCTGTCCATTTCCATGGTGTTTCTATCATTTTCTGATGTTTCCAGGTTTTCACCCAGCCTTCCCTAGGCAGAGCCTTGGTCCCCTGCTAAAATGCTCGAGTCTCCCATTGACTTCAATGGGGTTCGTTACTCGAAACGAGCACCCGAGCATCGGGAAAAGTTTGTCTCGAATAACGAGCACCTGAGCATTTTAGTTCTCGCTCATCTCTAGTTATGACATTATGCCTGTTTCCCCACTGCAAACTCTATAGTCAATTAGGGCATGAGGGGTTGTTACCATAGTGGATAAATCCAGAGAAGCAAGACTATTGAAACATCATCCTCCTATCAGCTCCCTCTGACTTTTTAGGTCCCCTGCTCCTATATTACTATTTAGAAGATGTAGACCGATGGATGGACAGATAAGTTGCTTATTTCAGTTCTCATTTCCCAGGATGATTTTCACTTATTGCTGTACTATTCATCCTTCTCACCTCCCCCCTCCTATCCTCTCCACTTTCCCCTCTTCCTTTTCTTCCTACAACTGCCCCACCATTGTTTTACCCTTGATTACCTCTTCCCCGCCCGTAACTACTATTCTACTTATTTGTTATTTGTTAACTGTTCAAGTATGTGACTTATTTTGACAGATTCTTAATATGTTTGAAGGTGCATTATTCGAACATCGACCTCCTGGAAGCTTACCAGATCCATGTCACATATTTTGTATATCCTTAATAATGTGACCCAGATATATTGTGTTACATTAACTAGCTGGATCCTCATAAATGCACTTTGTATTTGTCATTGTAATATTATTACTGATACATGTTTTTGTAATTTCTTGTAAATGAATAAAAATAATTAAAAAATAATAATTTGTGGTTATGAGAAAACTGTTTGCAACCAGCATTTAGCTTGAAAGCAAGCTTGACTCCAACCTGGCCAATTTTTCTGGTGGTGCCATTGCTTCTGTACCGCTTAGTGGATTCTGATGCTTTTAGGGAACAGTTAATGTGCTTGCGGCCTCATTGGAAGGTATATAGTCAGCATTATTTAATCCAAAAAAAGCTATCCCTGCCTTGTACTGCCATGAGGCAGACAATTTGGGCTGCTTCTTGCAATTCTCACTGTGTGGCAAGGTACACATCACAGTAGACACCTAGAGCAGCTGTTATTGGCAGAGATAGTACATGTCTTTCACTTTTTATTATTATTTTTTTAAGTCATCCTAAGTGACTATTACTGTATAAGCAATCATCAGATTGCTTTCTCTATTTAACACTTGGATTTAAATTATTGACAAATAGAAAAATCAATATAGTCCAATGTTGTAATGCCGCTGGCAGGCCTACAGGCCTATCATTACAAGTTAGATCAAGTTAGATCTCAACATGGGGAAGCTATTAGCAGCAGAGGAGCTCAAGGCTCCCACATTTTCACCTTTTTCTGCTTTTGGGGTGATCTTAACAGGAACTCAGTCCTAGGGGCAGTACCAACAGCCCCGAATTACCTTTATTTTTAGGATAATTTGTCTAACAGTGAAGCATGTCTTTTTTAATGGTTTTACAACTTCTTGCAAGTTTTTTGTATTGATGCATGTTGTACAAACCAGTCTTTCCGGGAAGTACAAGTTTCTCAGTAACCAGGCTTTCTATGCTTTTTTTAATGGACAAAACATCCATTAACACAACACCTCATATGTCATATTTTTAATTGAAACACATTTTGCCACTTAGCTTTTATGTTTAACACAGAGTTTCATTCATGTTTTCTCCCTGCATTGTGGATTTTTACCCAGTGTGCTCAATACATGTCATAGTGATATATTTTGTCAGTAATTGTTACTTAGATAACAATCAGACCACATTATTAATAATCAGAAATTCAGATATGAGATTTCAAATTTGTAACTTACTTTTTCTTGCAACTCAGTTAGGGCTCATTCACATCACCGTTAGGGATTCCGTTCTAACTTTCCGTTATAACATTGTTATAATGGAAAATAACGGAATCCCTAGGACGGAAATCAAACTGGACACCTTTAAGAGGCATTCCATTTTGATCCGTCATAATAGAAGCCTATGGGAAACATAACGGATCCGTCTGGTTGCTGTTATGACGGATCAAAACGGAATGCCTCTTAAAGGTGTCCGTTTTGATTTCCGTCCTAGGGATTCTGTTAAAGTTAGAACGGAATCCCTAACGGTGATGTGAACGAGCCCTTAGATAAATGTTTCATTTAAATTTCTAGATGTTCCTTTAATAAAATGCAAACCTAAACAAAGTCAAAGCTAAAAATCAATATTGCTCAACCCAAGCTTTGTAACCTGGTATACATTTGAGGCCACTTATTTCTAGACTTTTTTGTCATTACTACCTATATGACAGGCTTCATCTACCACTTATATTAAACCTTTGTATACATAATCATAATCTGTGACATTTGCAAGTTTCCATCACCCAGTACAGTATTGCTTGGAAAAGATTAATATTGTGAATAGCATAGTAAACTAATTATACTTTTCCAATTTCTTTTTGGTTTATAAAGTAGCTTACCTTATTGCTATCTATGGATTTCAATTTATTTTTTTCAGATTTGAGTTCTTTTATATGCTACAATTCATTTTTTGTAATTGTATGATTAAAATAAAGCCTTTGGCAATGCAAAGTAATCAGGGGATTAGTTAGAAAAAGCTAGATAACCGTAACTTTAGTAACCTCTTCATTAGAAAGTCATATAAAATCATATTAGTTAAACTAAGCAGTTATTTTTTTTAAATGATACACATTTGACACATGCAAATTATGTGTTCTCCAAGGCAATGTCACAGTATTAAAGTCACCAATATACAAATTATGTAAACTGCTCCATGTTGTAATCTTCTACTGCTCCAGTTAATCAAGTATAACTTTTTTAAAGTTCATCTTCAGCCCAGGAGATTTACCTTCCTAACCAAAAGCTTCCTAAAGCTTTCTTATTAAAGGGCAAAAAGGAGTCTTCTACACATTCAGAACAATAACTATCAGGTATTAGCCATAACCAAACAAAACACTGCTTTTGAAATATAACAAAATATTTGCTTGAACGCTTATGCGTCATTTATTAAAGGGTTTGTCCAAGTTATTTTTTTTTTGTTCTTTGTATGTTTCTAACTAAACAAATGTAAGAGTTTTTAACTCACAGTACTTCATCTGGAGTGGCCCCATTCTTCTAGGTAGCTGAGCATCACATGACCTATTATGTCAGCTTCTTTCCCTGCTCTGATGACATTCAGTGCATAAGCTGAAGGGAGTAGGTCTGCCTCTGTGCACTATGAAGGCTGTGCTGGTTGGGGTGATAAGTGTCGCTGCAATTTAGGACAAGTCCCAAACTAGGAGACTGCACTCTCTTGTCTGTGGGATTCAAATTATGTTAATAACTTTTCCCCCAGGTGCCAGGGGATGCGGCCGGCCTAAGAATCGAATACCCAGACAACAATCTTTGCTGGTCAGACGGTTCTCTCTGAGGCAGTCACGCCCAAAGATCCAATTTTATTAGATGTACATGGTGGATCTAGCCACCCCCCTTTAGCCATCAATTTTAATATATCCAATCACAATCATACAAGTATACATTAAAACAACAAATAAAAAAATGGTAATGGCTAATGACACGCAGGCACAAATGTATTACTCATCTGGAAAATTCCATGCCCAAGTTCTACCAAGTTCTTCTTTTTGCATGGACTAGCTAACTTCCTATAGAAATCAAGTGATGGTGACTCATATTTATTTTAAGCATAAAGTGGCATCTAATAGAGATTAATAAAGAAGATGGAGACTATTTGATAATTAAATACAACTTAGCACAATTTTGTTCATCAACTACTTAATTTCTTTCACATAAGCTACACCCCCTGCACTGCCGATCTGCTGTCTGAGCTGTCTGTCTTGTGTCTCCCCTCCCACTGGATCAGCAGCACAGACTCAGGGTTTTATTCTGCCTAAAAGTTGCTTAGCTAATGTATATATGCTTAGCTGATCATCGGATTTACAGTGCTTTATTTTTTATTACATAACTCGGACAATCCCTTTAACCTCATATTCAATATCTATATGTCCACATGTAACAAAGGACAGTCTTCCTCCTATCACAAAAAAAGAAAGAAAAACAAAGATAAGCAAAAAATATATACTGTAGTTATACAATTAGGGAATGTTTGAATGTTTGTAATCCCTTCAGAATTTTTTATATGACCTAAACCCACAGTATATTAGATTTTCCTATATCAGAAGTCCTAAAAATAGATAAACAAAAAACAAATGAGTCAAACATATTAGACTTAGTCATTTATTTATTGAGGAAAATGATCCAATATAACAAGTCCTTGAGTGGCAAATGTACGTGGATGCAGTGGATGAGTGAATTGATTCATAACAAACTGGATTTGGTATGAATTTAACAAAAATGTGTTCTCAAAAATTATCCAAAGATTTTTAATTTGTTTCAGAATAATCAGATACAACAGTGCTGAGCACCATTTTACTCTCCCTTTACTCTTGTTGGTGGGCCAAACCATGAGAGATGAAGGAGAAGGATGGTCACATGATACAGGGAGGAAGTAGGGGGGCTTGCCTTGATTGGCTTAGAAGCTGACAGACAGCCTGGATCAACCAATCTGGGGGGAAATAGACAGGGAGGTGCCTGTGAAGAACAAGCAGAATGCCATTCTGCATCAAATATTTTGCCTTAAAGGACGTGCTATGGCTCTGTGTGCTAAACAAATAGTCTACAGCAGACATAACTCATTGACATAATTTGATAGGAACAGTATAAGATGATTATAGAGAGATAATAGGAGATATATTTGGGAATTATCCCCTTCCCCCTTTTATCTTCCCCATTTTCCTTTACCATTTGTATTTTGGCATCTTATAGCCATGTTACTAAACACAATGTAGGAGATTTATCAAGCAGGCATAAAGTGGAACTGGCTTTCATTTACAACATTTGGAAAATGAAAAGTGGAATCTCATTGCTTGCTATGGCCAACTAAGCCAGTTCTACTTTACACCCGTTTAATAAATTTCCCCCAATGTACAGTGCAGCAAGATAACTGGTAGATAAAGCAGCAAACACATTTCACATCAGTAATGCAAATTATAACTGTGTTAGTGACGATATTACTGCACCACAGCGTCTAGTTCAAAAGATGTTTAGAATCACTGCAAAAAAATTGCATTGTGACACAAATATTCTAGTGAATACATGTTATTCTTGGAAAAAAATGTTCAATTATTTTACTGAAATAATAATATGGCAATCGTAATGCCATTATCATAGCCTTTTCACATTTCACATCAGTAATGCAAATTAAAGCAGTGCTAGTAATTCGTCACAAAGCAAATTTTTTTGTAAAATTCGGCGAATCAGCCAAATTGAATTTTCAAGAAATTCGCTCATCCCTAGCTGTCATCACTGCCCCCTCCTCATGGAGCGCATTCTTTTTTTTCCTAAGAAGAGGCAACAAAACCCCAATATGCACTTTGGAAGATAGTCAAGAGAGTGTTTCTGTTGATGACTAGTCAGAGGTTCAGGATACCATGCATAGCTGTGGTGGTGGTGGTGGTAATAGTGGCACCTGTAGTATTGTAGTTATAGGTGCAGTGGTAGTGACAGTGGCATTCTGGGAAAATACAGTGCAGGAAGTAGGGGTGCAGAGACACAATGACATAGCACAGTCTGATAAAATTGGCAGGGAGGGTAAGTTCTATAATGATGATTTTGTGTTGGACAGGACCTGGGAGCTTGATCATGGTTCTGAGGTGAAGGTAACATCAGAGGGGTAGGGTGGTTACAGCAGCAGCAAATAAAGAGGAGAGGCAGCATATGGCTAGAACCTCACAGAAAACTGACAGGGCCAGATCTGTTCTATTATGGTCAGCTCAGGAACTGGTGGTGGTGGTGCTGAAATTGTTTGTGCAGGCTCAAAACGTGCCAGACCTACAGATGTAGCAGAGTTAACAGTCACATTTGGTGAGATATCACATCTAGTAGATATTGGTGACTCACCAAATTGAAAATGGCGGATTTGGGGTGCTACAAATCACTTTGGTTATACCCTTAATCAATGTAGTGAAATATGCATATAAATAAAATTTGTGATGAGCACACTCGACATCCAGTTCCTTCTAAACCTAGTTTATTATCCAAGTATAAATGTTAAAAAATGTAAAAAATTGAAAATAATAAAAAATATACAAATATTCTGTATTACACCAGCGCTGGTAAATAATAACTGATTTATGGACAGTATACAAACATTAAAAGAATAAAAAATAAAAAAATATAAAAAAATATATAAGAGATAAGGAAAGGAGGTAAAATGATATCCTCAAATATGTCCAGAACAGCTATATTGAGTCCGTTGAGGAAAGAATATATTTGATAGGTATCTTCAATGGGTATATTGTGCTGTATTTATGGGATATGTAGTCCCATTCCGCTTGGGTTCTCACTCAGTAAAGGATTTGAATGGAACTGACAGTTATAAGATACTAGCAGAAAGATCCGGCTTCGCCTGGGTATATTTCATCTATTTCATGTAATGTTTCTGTGTGTCGTTGCAGAGAGAAAGTCAATGCAGCTGACAGGAGGTGATTTTTTACCTTCATTTTTTCAATCCCTATTGGCTGCGGAGTGGGAGGGGGTGTGGTTTAATGGGACACGGGAGGGGGTTAAGTCCTTCATTTCAGGGTGGCCTGAATTATAGGTTAATGCCATGGTAATTTGAAGAAACACAATGGGTAGCAGTGGAAGAAAACATTGCTTTGCGCGGGTATATTTAATCTATTTTATTTAATGTTTCTGTGTGTCGTTGCAGAGAGAAAGCCATCCTCCCTCCCATCCCTGCAGCTGACAGATGTTGATTTTTACCTTCAATTGTTCAATCTCCATTGGCTGCGGAGTGGGAGGGGTCATGGCCTGACTGAGTCGGGGGCGTGACATTGAAAGACCTAGGGCAGGGTTTTAAGTCCTTCTTTTGATGGTGGCCAGAATTACAGGTCGATGCCATGGTAATTTATGAGGACACGCCATGGGTAACAGTGGAAGAAAACATTGCTTTGCACGGGTATATTTAATCTATTTCATTTAATGTTTCTGTATGTTGTTGCAGAAAGAAATCCAACCTCCCTCCCGCCCCTGCAATTGACATAAGTTGATTTTTACCTTCATTTTTTCAATCCCCGTTGGCTGCGGAGTGGGAGGGGGCGTGGCCTGACAGAGTCGGAGCGTGGTTTCGCGAGATCTGGGGCGGGGGTCAGAGTGGCATGAATTACAGGTCGATGACATGGTAATTTATGGGGACCCGCAATGGGTAGCAGTGGAAAAAATCATCTTTTATTAGTACTGAATGGTCGTAGTCTAAAATTAGTCAATTTGCATTTTTTTGTGTCATTGATTTTTGTGTGTCATTGCAGAGAGAAATTCACCCTCCCACCCCTGCAGCTGATTTTTTTCAATCCCCGTTGCCTACGGAGTGGGAGGGGGCATGGCCTGGCAGAGTTGGGGGTGTGGATTATCAAGATGCTTCGAACGGTTGTAGTCTGAAATTAGTCTATTTCATCTAAAATTTTGTGTGTCATTGCAGAGAGAAATTCACCCTCCCACCCCTGCAGCTGACAGAAGTTTATTTTTCCCTTCATTTTTTCAATCCCTGTTGGCTGCGGAGTAGGAGGGGGCGTGAACTGACACAGTTGGGGGCGTGGCTTAACAAAGCGCTTCGCATAGGTGATTTAATCTATTTCATTTAATGTTTCTGTGTGTAGTTGCAGAATGGCTGCGGAGTGAGATGGGGCGTGGCCTGACAGAGACGGGGCGTGGCTTAGCAAAAGGCTTCGAACGGTTGTAGTCTATAATTAGTCTATTTCATCTAAAATTTTTGTGTGTCGTTGCAGAGAGAAATTCACCCTCCCACCCCTGCAGCAAACAGAAGTTTATTTTTACCTTCATTTTTTCAATTCCCGTTGGCTGCGGAGTGGGAGGGGGCGTGACCTGACAGAGTCGGGGGCATGGCTTAACAAAGCGCTTCGCATAGGTGATTTAATCTATTTCATTTAATGTTTCTGTGTGTCGTTGCAGAATGGCTGCAGAGTGGGAGGGGGCGTGGTCTGACAGAGTTGGGGGCGTGACTTAGCAAGACGATTCGAACAGTTGTAGTCTATAATTAGTCTATTTTATCTAAAATTTTTGTGTGTCGTCGCAGAGAGAAATTCACCCTCCCACCCCTGCAGCAAACAGAAGTTTATTTTTACCTTTATTTTTTCAATCCCCATTGGCTGCGGAGTGGGAGGGGGCGTAACCTGACAGAGTCGGGGGCGTGGATTAGCAAGACGCTTCACATGGGTGTATTTAATCTATTTCATTTAATGTTTCTGTGTGTCGTTGCAGAAAAAAAGTCAACCTCCCACCCATCCCTGCAGCTGACAGAAGTTGATTTTTACCTTTATTTTTTCAATCCCTGTTGGCTGCGGAGTGGGAGGGGGCGTGGCCTTACAGAGTCGGGGCGTGGCTTAGCAAAGCGCTTCGCATAGGTGCATTTAATCTATTTCATTTAATGTTTCTGTGTGTCGTTGCAGAATGGCTGCGGAGTGAGAGGGGGCGTGGCCTGACAGAGATGGGGCGTGGCTTAGCAAAAGGCTTCGAACGGTTGTAGTCTATAATTAGTCTATTTCATCTAAAATTTTTGTGTGTCGTTGCAGAGAGAAATTCACCCTCCCACCCCTGCAGCAAACAGAAGTTTATATTTACCTTCATTTTTTCAATTCCCGTTGGCTGCGGAGTGGGAGGGGGCGTGACCTGACAGAGTCGGGGGCGTGGATTAGCAAGACGCTTCGCATGGGTGGATTTAATCTATTTTATTTAATGTTTGTGTGTGTTGTTGCAGAAAGAAAGTCAACCTCCCACCCATCCCTGCAGCTGACAGAAGTTGATTTTTACCTTTATTTTTTCAATCTCTGTTGGCTGCGGAGTGAAAGGGGGTGTGGCCTGACAGAGTTGGGGGTGTGGCTTAGTGAGACCTGGGGCGGGGGTTTTAAGTACTTCTTTTAGGGTGGCCTGAATTAAAGGTCAATACCATGCTTATTTATGAGCCCACGCAATAGGCAGCAGTGGAGGAAAACATCTTTTATTACTACTGAACTGTAGTAATAGAAAAAAACATAAGTTATATTTATGGTAACCGGAATACCTTTAACAGTGTCAGTAAATAGAAATGGATGAGATCCTCAGCTGCTGATAATTACCTGGTTGTTATGGAAACCTGCCCTCCCTGTGTGGCTTTGCAGAGAATGGCAGTTGGAGTTTAAAACCAAAGCTCCCAGTTGTAATGTTGGCTAATGGAGATCATATTTTGGGAATATCTCGGGAACGGTACGTCCTAGAGAGATGAGACCTGGTCTAAAACCTTCCCGACACCTGATGTACCTGTGTGCCGAATTTGGTGAAAATCGGTCCAGTAGTTTGGTCGTGCATAGAGAACAGACAGACAGACAGAAATTCATTTTTATATTATTAAGAGATTATTGTAATATTAGACAATATCCATTGCCTGTATGTAGTATATAGTATACCCAATGTTGTCCAATATATTCAATATAGAATATCACGCTGTAAAGTAGTCAAGAGGTACAGTTTGGTTCTTTACATTACCACTCCTGGCGCTGGTGAAGAGCCGTGGTATCAGTGGGTGTTCTGTAGTCCCGGTTTCTCGGAGTTCTCAGCGTTGTAGTATGGCTCCTGGGAATTCCGATGCGCTGGCGTCCCACGTGGCGTCCCACGTGGGTTCCCGCGCGCTTTTTAAAAATAGAGTTGTTTCCTCCCGGATGTCTTTTGCGGCTCGGAGCAGGGAGTAGGACGGGTGTCTTTGCGGCTGGGAGCGGAGAATGAAACAACCCGTTTTCACTTGAGTTAATTCCAAAGCTTAGTATGTTTGTAAATGGAACATCTTTGGGATATAGAACATCTTTAGGATATATAAAAAGATTCCAAAAGTACAAGAGATATAAAAGATCCACAGGGATGTTTATGAAACCAAACGCGTTTCGGGACTGCTTATAACACCTGTCCCTTCTTCAGTGGTATATGGATCCCTGTTTCTTTTAGACATATATATATAGTCCCTCCTCAATTGCCTTCCTATTTAAGGGTAGGATAGAAGAGGTGAACTGGTTTTGTGGATCTGGAATTAGATATAGTGTACTATTCTGATAAATTACCAAAATAATGCATACAAAGATAGAAATAAAGAATAATGAAGGTTATTGTAGTACAAATAAGAATAATAGTTGATATGGCAATTTGTGAATTGTATCAGTGATAAAAGTGGAATATACAATAAAAAGGAATAAAAATGAAAATAAAATGAAAATAAAATAAAATGAAATGAACCAGTATATGGTAGTGGGGCATACGTATATAAGTTATGTATGTTATATGGAAGTATTGGTCTTGTGGTCTGTATTTTTATTTATTTATTATAGTTGTAATTTTAATTTTTTGATTCTTTACATATTATCCTTTTATTTCTCATTTCTCTTATTTATAGGTGTGGAAAATCGGGACTTCTGATTGAAGTATAGGGATGGGGCCTCCCGAGGAGGGGAGATCGAGGTGCTGGGAAAAACAGCCGGACCTCGATGTCCCGTCCCCTAAGGGCACCCATCCCAACTCTACAGGAATCCGAAGATTTCCATTTCAGCGTTCAACCCATAGGGTATCATTGTTTCGAATTCAAATATTTTTCTTGATTCCATTCTAGACATGTTATTTATGTGATTTCCACCTGTCCATTGTTTGACAACTCTCTCCAGAGCTACAAAGGTAAGGTGTTTTGGATTCTTATTATGTACATCTTTAAAGTGTTTGGATACCGTATGTTGTTCATAACTAGAGATGAGCGAGCACTAAAATGCTCGGGTGCTCGTTATTCGAGTCGAACTTTTCCCGATGCTCGGGTGCTCGTTTCGAATAACGAACCCCATTGAAGTCAATGGAAGACTCGAGCATTTTTGCGGGGGACCAAGGCTCTGCCTAGGGAAGGCTGGGTGAAAACCTGGAAACCTCAGAAAATGATGGAAACACCATGGAAATGGACAGGAAACAGCAGGGGCAGCATGCATGGATGCCTCTGAGGCTGCCTAATCCCACCATTACCCCAAATTCTCAGGCAACAGCCTGGTGGTTACCCTCATGGCAATTGTGCTCACCCAGACCAAGAAAGGCGAGGCAAATACCCAACACATGTTAGGGAAGCACCCAACTAGGTGCAATGAAGGTCCATCACCGCCTGCAGGTGACACCACTGCTCATGCTGGCACTGCAGCTGACATCAAGTTTAGTATCTGTTCTTATCAGTTGCTGTGCCTGCTGGTGGTATAGTGGTGAGCATAGCTACTTCCCAAGCAGTTGATCTGGGTTCGATTCCTGTCTATCGCAGGAGGCAATTCAGAATCAGTACAATATCTAATATGTTCCCCTACCCGGGTAAATTGTTTGGAGAGAGGGCCTGTAGGTGGGGGGGGGGAAGGAGGTTTCGCTGGAAGAGCCAGAGGAGTGCCCTCTGGGCTAGCGTGTGTGGTGGTGACAACAGCTAGAATGGATTTTGGAAAACTGTTGCATCAACCGGTATGGTATCGATTCTTCTCAGTTTAATACCGTATACGTCCCCTATCTTGGGACCTTATATTTAAAGGATTTTTCGACCACGGAAAATGGAAAAAGAGCTTGCTCTGTCCAGGGGAGTGTCTTTCCCACTACAGCTAAGGGGACGTGTCCATGCTCTGCCTATCACAGGTCAGGAGGCAATTAAAAGAAGAAAAACAAAAAACATCAGTACAATATCTAATACGTCCCCTATCCGGGTAAATAGTATGGAGAGAGGGCCTGTAGGTGGGGGGAAGGAGGTTTCGCTGGAAGAGCCAGAGGAGTGCCCCCTGGGCTAGCGTGTGTGGTGGTGACAACAGCCGGATGTATTTAGAATGACGACGCAGGACCCCAACTTAAAAATTTAGCATCAACCGGTACAGTCGTAAATTATGAGATTGATCAACTGTGGTATGTATATTACTCAGTTTAAAACCGTATATGGCAGCTATCCGGAAAAATGGTTTGGAGAGAGAGAAAGATAGGACAAAGACGTAAATTGTTTGGAGAGAGGGCCTGTAGGTGGGGGGGGGGCAGGCTGGGGGGAAGGAGGTTTCGCTGGAAGAGCCAGAGGAGTGCCCCCTGGGCTAGCGTGTGTGGTGGTGACAACAGCCGGATGGAGTTAGAATGACGACACAGGACCCCAACATAAAAATTTAGCATCAACCGGTACAGTCGTAAATTATGAGATTGATCAAGTGTGGCATGACTTTTTAGATGGAGATTGCATGTGGTCACGTACTCCCTGGAACCCCATAGTCACCCCTTCTCTGATGTGCTAGCCCAGAACATTCTCTGCCCCAATTCCCAAGACCTTTTGCTGTTTCCGTGTGCTGACAGTGGGGATTTACCAGTGTTGTCTGAGGAGGTGGTGGACAATGGCGAGACACAGGTGTCGGGGGGTGAGGTAGTTGTATGGGAAGCAAGTTACAGTGGGGACTCCTTGGGGGGGATGTTCTCATGATGGGACAGATTCAACTTGGGTGGATCAGGCACAGGAACAGATGTATTTTTTGGGGGGTTTATTTAACTTTTATTTAGCAAACATAACCACAGAGATATTTATTCGTTATCTTCTCTGCGCAGTCTGGCGTTGGGGTTCCTCACTTTGATGGTGAGCTGTGCCGCTCTCTCCACAATGGTCTGTGTGTTCTTAGATGGAGACTTTGTCGGCGATTTCAGTACAGAAGGACTTGTTGCTCATCCACAGAACCTCGTCCTCCTTGACATTGTGGACAAGGAATTTGCGGGTGGACCAGGAATTTGCGGAACCCTGTGAGCAGCATGTGTTTGGTCTTCTACTTCCTACCGTATCCAATGTTGGGCAATATAGATTCGCAAGTAATATTATTTTTCACACCTATCCCAAAAATAAAAATGTATGCAGTATGCGCAAATAAAACTTGGAACTGGAATTGGAGAGAGGGCCTGTAGGTGGCCCTCCGGAAAAATTGTTTGAAGAGAGGGCCTGTAGGTGGACCTCTGGAAAAATTGTTTGAATAGAGGGTCTGTAGGTGGACCTCTGGAAAAATTGTTTGAATAGAGGGCCTGTAGAGGGCCCTCCTGAACATTGTATGAAGAGAGGGCCTGTAGGTTGGACCTCTGGAAAAATTGTTTGAATAGAGGGCCTGTAGGTGGGACCTCTGGAAAAATTAGTTTGAATAGAGGGCCTGTAGGGGGCCCTCCTGAAAAATTGTTTTGAAGAGAGGGTCCTGTATGGTGGACCTCTGGAAAAATTGTTTGAATAGAGGGCCTGTAGGTGGACCTCTGGAAAAATTATTTGAATAGAGGGCCTGTAGGGGGCCCTCCTGAAAAATTGTTGAAGAGAGGGCCTGTAGGTGGACCTCTGGAAAATTGTTTGAATTGTTTTGAATAGAGGGCCTGTAGGGGGACCTCCGGAAAAAATTGTTTGAAGAGAGGGCCTGTAGGTGGAGGGACCTCTGGAAAAATTGTTTGAAAGAGGGCCTGTAGGGGGCCCTCCTGAAAAATTGTGCTAAAAGAGTGCCAGTTGGACCTCTAAAAAATGGCGTTTTTTGGGTCAGCGTTAGGCAAAGACGATATGGAGGAGGAGGAGGAGTAGGAGGAGGAGTAGAGAAGAGGAATCGGATACATAAGTTATTTAAATCTTTAGCTGCTTTCCCCCGGAGGAGATTTGAATTCCGGTGAAATCCAGGCTTTGTTCATTTTAATAAGCGTCAGCCTGTCAGCGCTGTCAGTTGACAGGCGTGTACGCTTATCGGTGATGACGCCACCAGCTGCACTGAATACCCGCTCTGACAGCCGCTAGCGGCAGGGCAGGCCAGCACCTCCAAGGCGTACAGCGCCAGTTCAGGCCACGTGTCCAGCTTTGAAACCCAGTAGTTGTATGGAGCAGAGTGATCGCTACGGACATTGGTATGGTCAGCTAGGTACTCCCTCACCATCTTTCTGTACAGCTCCCCCCTACTCTGCCTAGACTGGGGACAGGTGACAGTGTCTTGCTGGGGTGACATAAAAGTGGCAAAGGCCTTGGAGAGCGTTCCCCTGCCAGTGCTGGACAAGCTGCCTGCTCGCCTCCTCTCCCCCGCTACTTGGCCCACAGAACCATGCCCTCTGCCGCTAGCGGCGTCAGATGGGAAGAATTGTTTCAGCTTGTGCACCAGGGCCTGTTGATATCTATTCACTCTCATACTCCTTTCCTCTGCAGGGATGAGAGTGGAAAGGTTCTGCTTGTACCATGGGTCCAGGAGAGTGAACACCCAGTAATCGGTGTTTGAAAAAATTCTTCTAACGCGAGGGTCACGGGATAGGCAGCCTAACATGAAGTCTGCCATGTGCGCCAGAGTCCTAAGATGGAAGAATTCCCTCTCCTCACTGGCCTGACTCTGCATTTCCTCCTCCTCCTCCTCCTCCTCCTCCTCCAAGTCCTCCTCTTCAGCCCATACACGCTCAAGAGTTAAGGACTGAGCACTGGTACCCTCTACTGTCTCGCTGACATTCTCCTCCTCTTCCTCCTCATCCTCATCCCCCTCCTCCGATACGCGCTGAGAAACAGACCGGAGGGTGCTCTGGCTATCAAGCGACGTATCTTCCTCCACCGTCTCTTGTGACAAGCGCAAAGCATCCGACTTCATGCTGAGCAGTGAGTTTTTCAACAGGCAAAGCAGCGGGATGGTGAGGCTGATAATGGCGGTATCGCCGCTGACCATCTGTGTTGACTCCTCAAAGTTGCTCAACACCTGGCAGATATCAGACATCCACGTCCACTCCTCATTGTAGACTTGAGGAATCTGAGTGACCTGACTACCAGTTCTGGTGGAAGATGACATCTGGCAGTCTACAATCGCTCTGCATTGCTGGTAAACTCTGGATAACATGTTTAATGTGGAATTCCATCTCGTGGGCACGTCGCACAACAGTCGGTGAGCGGGCAGTTGTAGGCGGCACTGCGCTGCCCTGAGAGTGGCAGCATCTGTGCTCGACTTGCGGAAATGCGCACAGATGCGGCGCACCTTGGTGAGCAAATCAGACAGATTGGGGTATGTCTTGAGGAACCGTTGAACAATTAGGTAGAACACGTGGGCCAGGCATGGCACATGTGTTAGTCTGCCGAGTTGCAGAGCCGCCACCAGGTTATGCCCGTTGTCACACACAACCATGCCTGGCTTGAGGTTCAGCGGTGCCAGCCACACATCGGTCTGCACCGTGATGCCCTGTAACAGCTCTTGGGCGGTGTGCCTTTTGTCACCTAAGCTCAGCAGTTTGAGCACCGCCTGCTGGCGCTTACCCACGGCACTGCTGCTGCGCCTAGAGCTACCGACTGAAGGCGCTGTGCCCACGGATAATAATTCGGTGGAGGAGGAGGAGGAGGGGTCGGAAGAGGAGGAGGCATAGTACGTCTGAGAGACCGTGACCGAGGTAGGCCCCGCAATCCTCGGTGTGGGCAGTACATGAGCGGCCCCAGGGTCAGTCTCGGTCCCAGCCTCCACCAAGTTAACCCAATGTGCCGTCAGTGAGATATAGTGTCCCTGCCCGGCAGCACTTGTCCACGTGTCCGTGGTTAGGTGGACCTTCTCAGAAACAGCGTTGGTCAGGGCATGGATGATGTTCTGTGACACGTGCTGGTGTAGGGCTGGGACGGCACATCGGGAAAAATAGTGGCGGCTGGGGACGGAATACCGAGGGGCAGCCACCGCCATGAGATTTCGAAAGGCCTCGGTTTCTACCAGCCTATAGAGCAGCATCTCCAGGCTCAGCAATTTGGAGATGTGGACGTTGAGGGCTTGGGCATGTGGGTGGGTGGAACTGTATTTCCTCTTGCGCTCCAGCGTCTGCTGTAAAGACAGCTGAACGCTGCGCTGGGACACGTTGGTGGACGCTGTGGAGGATCGTGGAGGCGAAGGTGTGGTTTTCCGGCGGGAGGCGCTCGTGCCAGGGTCCTGGGCAGGGGGTAAGAGGCAGCGATTGACACAGGTGAAGGAGCAGTGGTGGGACCCGCAGGAGGTGGTGAACGGCCTTGGTTCCATTGAGTGGGGTGTTTAGCACTCATATGCCTGCGCATGCTGGTGGTGGTTAGGCTAGTAGTGGTGGCACCCCTGCTGATCCTGGTGTGGCACAGGTTGCACACCACAGTCGTCGGTCATCCTCACTTTCTTTAAAGAACCTCCAGACTTGCGAACATCTTGGCCTCGCCACGGGACCTTCACTACGTGAAACAGTTGCTGCTGATGCACCAGCTCTGGCCCTGCTTCTCCCTCTGGCCACACCACTGCCTCTTACAACCTGTTCTGGTGCAGAACTCGCCTCCGCCTCAGAAGCACTGTCTTCACTCGGCATATCAACCCAGCTTGGGTCAGTCACCTCATCATCCTCCGATTCCTCAGTCTGCTCCCCCCTCGGAATTCCTCCCCTAACAACAACTTCACCACTGTCTGACAACCGTGTCTCCTCATCGTCTGACACCTCTTTACAAACTTCTTCCACTAACTCAACATTGTCATCATCATCACCCACAGACTGCGACAGTTGGAAAACTTGGGCATTGGGAACGAGGTCAGCAGTAACCTGAAAAATGGTTTGTGACTCTGGGAAGGGTCCAGAAAACAGTTCCTGAGAGTATGCCGGATCACATTCCAAATTTTCCTGGGAGGGGGCAGACTGGGGGGAAGGAGGTTGAGGTGGAGGAGTCAGAGGAGTGCTCCCTTGGGTAACGTGGGTGGACTGCGTGGAAGACTGACTGGTGGACAAATTACTTGAAGCATTGTCCGCAATCCACGAGATCAGCTGTTCGCACTGTTGTGGTTTCAACAGTCCTCTACCACATGTCTTGTAAGTTGAGACATGAAGCTAGGGAGTGTAACTCTGCGGCGTTCCACAGCTCCCTCATCAGCAGATACTGTCTCACCCTGCCCAGGACCACGGCCTCTGCCCCCTGCAGTAATTGAATCCACGTCCTCTGCCCCCTACAGTAATTGAATGCCCACGCCCACGCCCTCGTCCTCGACCCTTAGCCCTGGGGTTCAACATTGTTTGTATATAAGTGTATGATATAAAAAAAAAAATTAAACGGGCCTGGTGTACTGAAACCCACAAACTTGTTCAGTCTGGTAGAATTAAGTGAAGTACAGAAAGTGTGACCTGGACAGTATATACGGATGGGAGAGAGTGTGCTGAACTGTGACACACAGAAAGGTTGCACGCAGCTGAGTAAAATGGATTTGTATCACTGAACTAAAACAACTGAAAAAATAATTTTTTTTTTTATATTTTGTTTTTTTGGGAACGTGACGTGCAAGAACTATGGTAGAACTCACTGACACCCTGTTAACGGTGGCTATTTAGTCTGCGACCCAGACAAATGTCGCACAGAGAATTTTCTGGATCAAGCGGTAGATGATATTGGTAGCAAATGACTTGGTTGTATTCTGTGACGTACAGAAAGTGTCACCTGGATAGTATATACGGATCGGAGCGAATGTGCTGAACTGTGACACACAGAAAGGTTACACACAGCTGAGTAAAATGGATTTGTATCACTGAGCTAAAACAACTGAAAAACTAATTTTTTTTTTATATTTGTTTTTTTATATTTTTTTTAAAATTTTGTTTTTTTGAGAACGTGTCGTGCAGGAACTATGGTAGAACTCACTGACACCCTGTTAACGGTGGCTATTTAGTCTGCGACCCAGACAAATGTCGCAAAGAGAATTTTCTGGATCAAGCGGTAGATGATATTGGTAGCAAATGACTTGGTTGTATTCTGTGACGTACAGAAAGTGTCACCTGGACAGTATATACGGATCGGAGCGAATGTGCTGAACTGTGACACACAGAAATGTTACACACAGCTGAGTAAAATGGATTTGTATCACTGAGCTAAAACAACTGAAAAACGATTTTTTTTTTATATTTTGTTTTTTTGGGAACGTGACGTGCAGGAACTATGGTAGAACTGACTGACACCCTGTTAACGGTGGCTATTTAGTCTGCGACCCAGACAAATGTCGCACAGAGAGTTTTCTGGATCAAGCGGTAGATGATATTGGTAGCAAATGACTTGGTTGTATTGTGTGACATACAGAAAGTGTCACCTGGACAGTATATACGGATCGGAGCTAGTGTGCTGAACTGTGACACACAGAAAGTTTACACGCAGCTGAGTAAAATGGATTTGTATCACTGAGCTAAAACAACTGAAAAAATATATATTTTTTTAATATTTGTTTTTTATATTTTTTTTTAAATTTTGTTTTTTTGGGAACGTGACGTGCAGGAACTATGGTAGAACTGACTGACACCCTGTTAACGGTGGCTATTTAGTCTGCGACCCAGACAAATGTCGCACAGAGAATTTTCTGGATCAAGCGGTAGATGATATTGGTAGCAAATGACTTGGTTGTATTCTGTGACGTACAGAAAGTGTCACCTGGACAGTATATACGGATCGGAGCGAATGTGCTGAACTGTGACACACAGAAAGGTTACACACAGCTGAGTAAAATGGATTTGTATCACTGAGCTAAAACAACTGAAAATTTTTTTTTTTTTAATTTTGTTTTTTTGGGAACGTGACGTGCAAGAACTATGGTAGAACTCACTGACACCCTGTTAACGGTGGCTATTTAGTCTGCGACCCAGACAAATGTCGCACAGAGAATTTTCTGGATCAAGCGGTAGATGATATTGGTAGCAAATGACTTGGTTGTATTCTGTGACGTACAGAAAGTGTCACCTGGACAGTATATACGGATCGGAGCGAATGTGCTGAACTGTGACACACAGAAAAGTTACACACAGCTGAGTAAAATGGATTTGTATCACTGAGCTAAAACGACTGAAAAACTAATTTTTTTTTTATATTTGTTTTTTTTATATTTTTTTTAAATTTTTTTTTGGGAACGTGACGTGCAGGAACTATCGTAGAACTCACTGACACCCTGTTAACGGTGGCTATTGTTAATGTAATTTAGGATAAGTCCCAAATTAGACTTAATACTCAGTTGTCTGTCGTGTTCAAATTATGTTAAATTTCCCCCTTCATGGTAAGAGGGTGCGGCCGCAGCACAAGAAATGCACGTCCAGTCTCATTGCTGATCATGCAGATCTCTCCTGGTTACACACAGGGAGCTAATTTTATTAGAAATACATGTTGGTGTAATCACACCCCCCTTTGTCATCAATTTTAATATGTCCAATCACAATCATACAAGTTTACATTGAACAACAAATCAAAATTGTG
Organism: Rhinella marina; assembly: GCA_900303285.1. Classification (NCBI taxonomy): domain Eukaryota; kingdom Metazoa; phylum Chordata; class Amphibia; order Anura; family Bufonidae; genus Rhinella; species Rhinella marina. Next base: position 171 of record ONZH01010784.1, on the reverse strand, counting down.
ATATTGGCAGCCAAATGGGATACACATTACTTCATCTATCTGGGAAATTCCTAATGCGTATATTAACTTCTGCTAAGTTCCTGTTTTCCTACAGACATATCAAGTGATTATGAGTAGAGATGAGCGAGTAGTGTTCGATAGAGCCAGTATTCGATCGAATACTACGCTATT
>ONZH01010783.1:0-17506 GCA_900303285.1 Rhinella marina | reverse complement strand
AGAACGCACAGTACAGGTGCCAAATAAAATGCCTTTTTTATATATTTCTAGGTACACAGCCTTTGTACTAACTGGTCAGACTGTGTGTATTAACACCACTATATACAAGATTTTGCAGGCACGCAGAACGCACAGTACAGGTGCCAAATAAAATGCCTTTATTTTATATATATTTCTAGGTACACAGCCTTGTACTTAACAGGTCAGACGGTGTGTATTAACACCACGTATACAAGATTTTTGCAGGCACGCAGAAACGCACAGTACAGGTGCCAAATAAAAGGACTTTTTTTATATATTTCTAGGTACACAGCCTTGTACTAACAGGTCAGACGGTGTGTATTAACACCACGTATATACAAGATTTTTGCAGGCACGCAGAACGCACAGTAAAGGTGCCAAATAAAATGCCTTTTTTTTAATATTTCTAGGTACACAGCCGTGTACTAACAGGTCAGACGGTGGGTATTTACATCTGCTAAACAAAAAGGGTATTGCAGGCACACAGAACCCAGAACACTAGAGCCAAAGAAACTGTATTTAAAAAAAAAATGTACACAGCCGTATACTGCCAGAAGATCAGATGGTGCATGTACACACTAGGTATATAACAGGGTTTTGCAGCCAAAAAGAACGCAGAACAGTAGTGCCAAATATAGTTTGGTATGTAGCAGAGCACCTAATACACCACTAATGCCTCTCTCTGTCCCTACTCCAGCAGCTATCCCTGAATTACAGCAGCCGTTCTCTGCAGAGTGTATATGGTAGTAAAGCTATCACTGTACTGCACTATAGTAGCCCTGATAAGGGCTTTTAATCACGCTCCTGCCTGTCCAACAGCTAAAACCTATCTCTCCCTTCTCCAGCCTCTGTCCCTGACTAAGTTCACGCAGCATATGCGAACGAGCAGGAAGAGCTGAGTTTTTATGATTCGAGGTCATGTGGTTTTTCCAGCCAATCCATGTAGACGCCGTTTTCGCGCTGCCAGCGTGCTCCGCGGGCCTGTCATACCCCCCTTGCATGGTGATTGGTGGAAAAAAGCGCCAGGGAAGGTGGGAGGGGAAACGAATTCTAAGTGCGCCATCGCCGTTATACTCGATCGAAATCGAGTATGCCGAATAGCGTAGTATTCGATCGAATACCGGCTCGATCGAACACTACTCGCTCATCTCTACACACCGTCTGACCTTGTAGTACACGGCTGTGTACCTAGAAATATTAAAAAAAAGGCCTTTTATTTGGCACCTGTATTGTGCGTTCTGCGTGCCTGCAAAACTCTTTTATATACGTGGTGTTAATACACACCGTCTGACCTGTTAGTACACGGCTGTGTACCTAGAAATATTTAAAAAAAAGGCCTTTTATTTGGCACCTGTATTGTGCGTTCTGCGTGCTTGCAAAACTCTTTTATAAACGTGGTGTTAATACACACCGTCTGACCTGGTAGTACACGGCTGTGTACTTAGAAATATTAAAAAAAAATAAGTCCTTTTATTTGGCACCTGTACTGTGCGTTCTGCGTGCCAGCAAAACTCTTTTATATACGTGGTGTTAATACCCACCGTCTGACCTGTTAGTACACGGCTGTGTAATCAGACATATTTAAAAAAAAGTCCTTTTATTTGGCACCAGTACTGTGCGTTCTGCGTGCCTGCAAAACTCTTTTATATACGTGGTGTTAATACACACCGTCTGACCTGGTAGTATACGGCTGTGTACGCCAAATATTGTAACAAAAAAAAATGCGGAGGGCTAGCGAAATCGGACGAGGACGGGGGCGCGGAAATGCTGTTGGGGGCCTTGTTGAAGCCAGTGGGGATACAATGCGTGCTGGTGAGGGGCAGCCAGGATTCCGCTCATCCAGAATCCCTGCCTTTATGGGACAGTTAAGCAGGGGGCGGGTTACACCGCTGTTGAGGCCTGAGCAGTGTGAACAGGTGGTGCAATGGATAGCCGATAACGCTTCCACACAGTTGTCCACCAGCCAGTCATCCACACAGTCTCACTCTGACCCTCCTTCCTCCACACCTGGCCAACAGAGTCATCCCACCCTTGACCCCTCCCAGGAGCTCTTTTCGGGTCCTTTTTCAGATGTGCCGGAAGAATCCCTGGAGCTACCAGAGGAATTTGTTTGTAGTGATGCCCAACCACTTGAGTATTCGCCATCTCCTGCTGATGTGGACCCTGAACCAGCATCTGTTATCATGAGCGATGATGATGATGAGACGCAGTTGCCATCAAGGGAGGGCTGTTGGAATGTCCAGTGGGCAGGAGGAGGAGCAGAGTGAGGAAGTGGAAGAGGAGGTGGTGGATGACGAAATGACCGACCCCACTTGGCCAGGGGTGATGTCCAGCGGGGAAAGCAGTGGAGAGGTGGTGGTCTGCGCAGCACCGAAAAAGGCAGCAAGAGGCAGAGGGATGTCCAGAGGCAGAGGGATGTCCAGAGGCAGAGGGATGTCCACAGGCAGAGGAATGTCCACAGGCAGAGGGATGTCCAGAGGCAGAGGACAGTCCAGACAGAGAAGTGAGGCCACAGCCAGCAGGGCCGAAGCTGTTCCCGGCAGCAGGCAGTCGCGCAAAGCTCCCCCATCGAGGCCTCGTACTTCTGTGGTGTGGAGATTTTTTAATGTTTGCGCGGATGACAAACTGAGCGCGGTTTGCACACTCTGCCACTCAAAACTGAGTAGGGGCTCTGAGAAGAGCAATATGACCACCTCAGGCATGCGGCGTCACTTGGAAGTCAAGCACTGGGCTGAGTGGGAGAGAGCAAACGCAATACAACCTGCGCAAGGTCTTCCTGCCACTGCCTCTTCCCCTTTGTTGTGTGCTGCCACTGCGGTCCAGACCTCCAGCCAGGACACCTCCACATCTGCCTCTGCCTCGACTACTTTGGGGCCTTCTCCTGCTGCCTCCCCTTTCCCGCATCTTCGCCTGCACCTTCACACTCCTCGTCCCATCAACTGTCCATCTCGCTGGCGTTCGACCGCAGGCGGAAGTACGCCTCGAGTCACCCCCAAGCCCAAGCCTTAAACTGCCACATCTCCAAACTGCTGGCCCTGGAGATGTTGCCGTTTAGGCTTGTGGAGACGCAGGCCTTCCGTGACCTGATGGCGGCTGCCGCACCTCGCTATTCCGTCCCCAGCCGCCACTACTTTTCCCGGAGTGCCGTCCCCGCCCTGCACCAGCACGTGTCGCGTAACATCAGGCGGGCCCTGAGGTACGCAGTCAGCGCAAAGGTCCACTTGACCACCGACTCGTGGACAAGCGCTTGCGGGCAGGGACGATACATCTCTTTGACGGCACACTGGGTGTATGTTGTGGAAGCGGGGACGGGGTTGCAAACAGAGACGGCCTACCTACCACCCCCGCCCAAGATTGCCAGCAGGGGTTCTGATAAACCCCCCTCCTCTTCCTCCTCCTCCTCCTCCTCCTCCTCCTCCTCCTCCTCCTCCTCCTCCTCCTCTGCCTTAACATCGCCCTCAGCCGCTAGCTGGAAGCGTTGCAGCACTGGCGCGGGGAGACGTCAGCAGGCGGTGCTTAAGCTCATCAGCTTGGGCGACAGGAAGCACAGCGTCCCAGAGGTGAGGGACGCCATATTGCAGCAGACGGAGATGTGGCTGTCGCCGCTGCTGCTAGGACCAGGCATGGTCGTGTGCAATAACGGCCGTAACCTGGTGGCGGCTCTGGAGCTTGCCGAACTCAATCACGTACCATGCCTGGCCCACGTTTTTAATCTGGTAGTCCAAAAATTTCTAAAGACTTACCCCAACCTGGCAGAGCTACTGGTGAAAGTGCGGCGCTTGTGCGCTCACTTTCGGAAGTCAACTGTAGCTGCTGCTAGCTTAAAAAAACTCCAGCAACGCCTCCATTTGCCTGAACATCGGCTGTTGTGCGACCTGCCGACTCGCTGGAATTCCACCTATTCCATGTTGGCCAGGGTGTGTGAGCAGCAGAGAGCATTGATGGAGTGCCAGATTATGAATCCACGCGTGCCTCCAACTCAGCTCCCTCAGTTTGCCAACCACGAGTGGCCATGGATGGCAGACATATGCGATGTACTGCGTATCTTTGAGGAGTCCACCAAGAAGGTCAGCAGCGAGGACGCTATAGTGAGCGCAACCATCCCGCTCCTATGCGTCCTTAAAGAATCGCTCATCGCAATAAGGGAGAACGCATTGCACGCAGAGGAGACGGGGGTAGGAGGAGACACAACGGAGCTACACAGTCAGACCACACTTTTGTCTGCTTCTCGGTGGCAGTTGCAGGAGGAGGAGGAGGAGGAGGAGGACGACGTGGAGGTGGCTGTGGAAGAGGAGGAGGATGCTGGCGGCGAGGGTAGCAGTCAGGCTGTGTGCGTCCCATTGGTTCAGCGCGGATGGGGCGGAGAGGAGGCGGAAGAGGAAGAGGAGGAAATGGCAAGTGATCCTTCTGGTGGGGGCAGTGACGTCATGCCTATTCAGAGTCTGGCACACATGGCTGACTTCATGCTGGGCTGCTTTTCCCGGGACACACGTGTTGTCCGGATAGTGGAGAACAAACTGTACTGGGTCTTCACACTCCTGGACCCCCGGTATAAAGATAACGTCTCCTCTTTTATTCCGGTAGAGGAGAGGACGAATCGATTGCTGGAATACCAGAGGGAACTCGTGCAGAACATGATGGAGATTTTCCCACCCACCATCGCTGGTGGCAGAGAGGAGAGGGTCTCCCAGAGTCCCACAACATCGATCAGGCCCACAGCCACCAGGGGAACACTCTCCAAGGTGTGGGACACGTTCATGGCACCCCCTCGTGCAACTTCCATCACTGCGGGGCCCGCTATCAGCAGGAGGGACAAGTACCGGCGGATGTTGCGGGAGTACCTGGCAGACCGTACCCCTGTCCTCTCCGATCCCTCGGCGTCCTACACTTACTGGGTCTCCAAGTTGGACACGTGGCTGGAACTGTCCCTGTACGCCTTGGAGGTGCTTGCCTGCCCTGCCGCCAGCGTGCTATCAGAAAGGGTGTTCAGCGCAGCCGGGGGCATTATAACCGATAAGCGCAGCCGCCTGTCAACCGACAGTGCCGACAGGCTGACGCTAATCAAAATGAACAGCAAGTGGATTGACCCGGACTTTGCTTCTCCAACAGTGGAAAGCAGCCAAAAGTGAAGTGCCATCTGTATGAAGTGCCATTTCCTCCTCCACTCCTCCTCCTCCTCCTCCTCCTTAACCGCCGTAGAATTGCTCCGTAAAAAAAAAAATATATATATATTTATGGCTCACCTCTTGGGCCTACAAGCAATTTTTATCATGGCTCACCTCTTGGGCCTACAAGCAATTTTTATCATGGCTCACCTCTTGGGCCTACAAACAATTTTTAAGAGGTCTCACCTCTTGGGCCTACAAACAATTTTTATTATGGCTCACCTCTTGGGCCTTAATACAATTTTTAAGAGGTCTCACCTCTTTGGCCTCCACTTAATTTTTTCGAGGGCTCACCTCTTGGGCCTCCATATAATTTTTTCGAGGGCTCACCTCAAGCTAACTTTGCGCACTCATTAAAATATTTTCACAACAAGGACCTAAGAGCCCTCGATGGGAGAGCTTTGTGTGGGGGCCTGTTATAGGGAAGAGATGCGGCCCTGCGGGCTCTAGCCTGCCTTCTCCATGAGCCTCTGGCCAGCCCACGGCCTCTTCCTGCCTTTTGCGGTCCTACGCATCCCTCAACATCCCCACTGCTTTAACTGCTAGACATGACACTGGGCCAGGTCGGGTCACTGACTTCGTCATACTCAACCACCTCCTCTTACACTGCCTCACTTTGCTCCAACAGCCTCCCTTGCTGGCAACTGTGTCTCATCATCGTCCCTAATCATTTTACACTTTAGTGCCCGTTCCACACCACCATCAGCTAGAGATGGAGCTTGCTCCAGTGTTTGGGCATCAGAACAAACAAAATCCTCAGATAGCTCTTGTGATTCTTGCATGGGTGGGAACACTGGGTTGATAACATTGGGCAGGGTGGGAGGAAGGAGGATCAGAGTGAGGTCCCTGCAGTTTCTGCAGGCTATCGACGAGACTGGACTTTGTGGACTTGACTGGGTGGTGGACAGATTTAACAAATCTAGAAGGAGAAGGAGGGGTTTGCCGAGCTGTCTGTAAGGGTTGCGGAAATCCAGACAGAACCAAGGCCCAAAACTTGGGTGGGGGTAGCAGGTTTGCCCGTCCCCGCCTCCACAACATTCACCCAGTGTGCCGTCAGGGAGATGTAGCATCTCCGGCCTCAAACCAAAGTGTTGGTGGTCAAATGGCCTTTTGCAGTAACCGTGTTACTCGGGCGTGGATGATGTTTTGGGACATGTGCCTGGGCAAGGCAGGGATGGCACAGAGGGAAAAATAGTGATGGCTTGATTGCTTTCCCCCTTACCTATGCCATCTGTGGTTGTTATAGGCAACGTGATTTTAAGGGGTGCAGAATTTTATCTTCTTTTTTGTCTAGTTTGGCTTGGGGTCCATGGCAATGTAGAGGAAAGAAGGTTTCCTTGTATGGTCTCACTTTACAGAGAGGTTATATTGTCTTTGGAGTGTATTGTTGAGAGGCTGTGATAGTGGCGTAATAGTGCGACTTGGGCCCGTTATATGCACCCAGACATTCTTCCCCTGCTGTCCCAGTTGCATTCCAGCAGTGTTGGCATCCTTTTCTGAGGTTTCAGGGTGGACTTGGTGACCTCCAAGTGGTCGAATTGAGATTTCCAAGTGGCGAGCATTTTTTTTTCCATAGACTTTAATGGTATTCGATATTCGGTCGAATAGTCGAATATCGCGGTCTATTCGAATCGAATTTCGAACTTTCGAATATTTCACTACTCGCTCATCTCTAGTCTTAATTTTAATCTCAGATGCCTCGATCAACAATGAACATGGCATCTGAGGGGTTTAATAACGTGGGTGGCACAATGGCCCGCTTAATGCAAAGGAATGTGCTTTGTGACAAAGTAATTCATCATGAGTAAAAATTTCTTTGTGAAATTCGGCAAAGCAGCTGAATCACATTTTTCATAACTTCGTTCATCTCTAGTTATGATCAGCGGTGGCCATTCTCACACACTATAAGAAAAAGCGCCAGCCTCTCTAGTGGCCCAGACTGTCGGAGCTCACAACTACAGCTTTTACCTATAGTGTGCAGAATGACCACTTCTGCTGGATTGCAGGGTGTTGGTAACCATGGAAACAAGCATTTATCTCTACATGATAAATGCTACTTTGAAGTGAAACAACCCCTTTAAAGGGAATGTTTCATCTTAAAATTACCTGTTGTTTAAATGGTGTTTTTATTTTGAACTTTTTTTTAGATGTTTTGGCAATGTTTTTTTTTTTTTTTTCCATGTCATATTTAAAAAAAAAACTAGCAGAAGGACCCGGCTTTGTCTGGGTATATTTCGTCTATTTCATTTAGTGTTTGTGTTTTTCGTTGCAGAGAGAAAGTCAATGCAGCTGACAGTAGTTGATTTTCACCTTCATTTTTGCAATCCCAATTGGCTGCGGATTGGGAGGGGGCGTGACCTGACAGGGTCGGGGGCGTGGTTTAGCGGGACTTTGGAGGTGGTTGCTTTTAAGTCCTTCTTTTGAGGGTGGCCTGAATTAAAGGTCGATACCATGGTAATTTATGAGGACACGCAATGGGTAGCAGAGGAAGAAAACATCGCTTTGCACGGGTATATTTAATCTATTTCATTTAGTGTTTCTGGTTGTTGTTGCAGAAAAAAAAGTCAACCTCCCACCCACCCCTGCAGCTGACAGAAGTTCATATTTACCTTCATTTTTTCAATCCCCATTGGCTGCGCAGTGGGAGGGGGCATGACCTGACCAAGTCATGGGCGTGGCTTAGCGACACCTGGGGCGGGGGTTTTAAGTCCTTCTTTAGGGGGCAGCTTGAATTACAGGTCGATGCCATGGTAATATGAGGACACGCAATGGGTAGCAGTGGAAAAAAACATCTTTTATTACTACTGAATGGTCGTAGTCTAAAATTAGTCTATTTAATTTATTTCATTTACTGTTTCTGTGAGTCGTTGCAGAGAGAAAGTCAATGCAGCTGACAGAAGTTCATATTTACCTTCATTTTTTCAATCCCCATTGGCTGCGGAGTGGGAGGGGGCGTGACCTGACCAAGTCACGGGCGTGGCTTAGCGACACCTGGGGCGGAGTTTTAAGTCCTTCTTTAGGGGCAGCTTGAATTACAGGTCGATGCCATGGTAATTTATGAGGACATGCAATGGGTAGGAGTAGAAGAAAGCATCTTTTATTACTACTGAAAGGTCTTAGTCTAAAATTAGTCTAAAACATAAGTTATATTTATGGTAACCGGAATACCCTTTTAACAGTGTCATCCACAGCGCTCTGCCCCTTTAAAGCAGTGAATAGAAATGGCTGAGCTACTCAGCTGACTGCTAATTACCTGGATAGGTTGTTATGGAAACCTGTGTGCATCTGGAGAAAATGGCAGTTGGAATTTGAAGTGAAATGCTCCCAGACTAATATTGGCTAATGGAAATCGTATTTTGGGAATATCTCGGGAACGGTACGTCCTAGAGAACTGAGACTTGGTCTAAAACCTTCCCGGACACCTGATGTACCTGTGTGCCGAATTTGGTGAAAATCGGTCCAGTAGTTTGGTCGCGCATAGAGAACAGACAGACAGAAAATCATTTTTATAATATTAAGAGATATGATCCTGCAGTTATTACACTGGCCACTAGTCCTACATATATTAAGACTTTCTGTCTTTTGAAAGCAGATACTTGAGCCATGAACACAATGGACAGGAGCTGACCCCATTGACTTTCTAGGCATGCTCTTTGACCTGTGCAGAGGTCAGGAGGGTGTAGATAAGCTCTGATATTACCTATTGTGGATAGTGGAGTCTGTCTCATCTATACAGTGCCCCCTGGAACTTTTCAACCTTTTGCCACATTTCAGGCTTCAAACAAAAAGATATAACATTTTAAATTTTTGGTGAAGAATCAACAACATGTGGGTCACAATTGTGAAGTGGAACGAAATTTATTGGGTCATTTAAACTTTTTTTGTAATAATAAAACTGAAAAGTGGGGCGTGCAAAATTATTTGGCCCCCTTGCATTAATACTTTATTGCGCCACCTTTTGCTGCGATTACAGCTGCAAGTCGCTTGGGGTATGTCTCTTATCGGTTTTGCACATCTAGAGACTGAAATTCTTGCCCATTCTTCCTTGCAAAACAGCTCGAGCTCTTTGAGGTTGGATGGAGAGCGTTTGTGAACAGCAGTTTTCATCTCTTTCCACATATTCTGAATTGGATTCAGGTCTGGACTTTGACTTGGCCATTCTAAGACATGGATACGTTTATTTTTAAACCATTCCATTGTACATTTTGCTTTATGTTTGGGATCATTGTCTTGTTGGGAGATAAATCTCCGTCCTAGTCTCAGGTCTTTTGCAGACTCCAACAGGTTTTCATCCAGAATGGTCCTGTATTTGGCTCCATCCATTTTCCCATCAATTTTAACCATCTTCCCTGTCCCTGCTGATGAAAAGCAGGCCCAAACCATGATGCTGCCACCACCATGTTTGACAGTGGGGATGTTGTGTTCAGGGTGATGAGCTGTGTTGCTTTTATGCCAAACATATCGTTTTGCATTGTTTCCAAAAAGTTGGATTTTTGTTTCATCTGACCAGAGCACCTTCTTCCACATGTTTGGTGTGTCTCTCAGGTGGCTTGTGGCAAACTGTAAACCAGACTTTTTATGGATATCTTTGAGAAATGGCTTTCTTCTTGCCACTCTTCCATAAAGGCCAGATTTGTGAAGTGTTCGACTGATTGTTGTCCTATGGACCGATCCAGAGTGATCATGGGTTTCTTGGCTGCATCTCTGATCAGTCTTCTCCTTGTTTGAGATGAAAGTTTAAAGGGACAGCCGGGTCTTGGTAGATTTGCAGTGGTCTGATACTCCTTCCATTTCAATATGATCGCTAACATTTAAAATGTTATATCTTTTTGTTTGAAGCCTGAAATGTGGCAAAAGGTTGAAAAGTTCCAGGGGGCCGAATACTTTCGCAAGGCACTGTACATAGGTGTTGCTTGTCATTGAAACTCTGCCTGTGGTGCTTATGATAATAGCTACTGAAAAGTTTCCAGTACAGAACAGGAAATCATGACCTATTATTAGACCTAGTCACCACTTGGAAATTTGCACCATTTTACACTTTTTTTTAATTTATATAGAGACATGTAAAAAAAAAACACCAAAAATTCTGAAAAAATATGTTTAACATAAAAATGTGATTTAAAGAGGACCTTTCACCACTCCTGACATGCCTGTTTTAATAGCTTCATGTATTCCCCATGTAATAACAATTCTGGAACATCTATTCTTATGTCTGTATGTTTGCCATTCCTTTATTATTACTACTAGAAGTTATGAATGAATTGCTATTTGTCTTCAGTAAGGGAACAGAAGGGAGGTAACCAGTTGGGGGCGTGTCCCTGCACAGTCTGAACATGGCAGCACTGATTGGTTAGAGTCAGTCTGTGCAGGTACACACCCCCAACTGGTCACCTCCTCTCTGTTCCTTAAGTGAAAGCTAATAGCAATTCATTCATAACTTCTAGTGCAAATAATAAAGGAATGGCACAACATAGATCCATAAGAATAGATGCTCCAGAATTGTTATTACATGGGGAATACATGAAGCTATTAAAACAGGCATGTCAGGAGCAGTGAAAGGCCCTCTTTAAACAATAGGTCATTTTCTGATGACACATTTCCTTTAAGCTGCAGCATTCCTGCCAAATGCCTAAGGAGTAGAGATAAGTGAAGCGATAGAGAGATTTTCCAGGCATTTAGAGTACTTTCAATTAGGGTAGAATCGATTGGAACCTAAATTGAATCTCATGATCGATTTACTGTAGATGAATCAAACCCAAATTGAATATTAAGAAATTTGCTTATTTCTACTAAGGATTTTTGAAGAGACTTAAACAATTCTTTACAAATTTCTGTCCCCTGACCCCTGATAAGCAATGAGGATGAGCGTAAAATATGGTATTAAACTGGGCTGATAACTGACCATTGTGGTGCCAGCAGCAGAGAGTAAACTGTGTGATACAAAACTGAATTTTTCAATTTCAGTTTCATGGATGAAAACACCAAGAGTAAATGTCATGAAGGAAAAAGGGACTTAAATTCGTTTTTCTTGATTCTCCTTACTTTGACAAAACAGGAAGAACATTATGTGTTCATCTTGGTTGAGACTTGCGAATAAAGAAAAAAATTTAAATTTATACAACAGAAGCACATTTCTTGGAAGACATTACATATTTTAAATATCTAGAATTTAAGCAAGTATTATAGAACAATACCTCCACTGTGTCTGTTTAACACATTTTCACAAGCATAGCTTGAAGATCTGTTGCCAAAAAGTGTTTTACCTACCATAGAGAATAAAAAACTCATCATGGCATTCTAAAAGCATCTGCTAGTAAAAGACAATTGATACAGCTTACACTGTATTCAATACTAACTACAAGTGCATCTCAATAAATTAGAATATAATCAAAAAGTTTTTTTCAGTAATACAATTTAAAAAGTAAATCCCATATATTATATAGAGTCATTACAAACAGAGTGAACTCTTTCAAGTGGTTATTTCTGTTAATGATTATGGCTTACAGCCAAAGAAAACCCAAAAGTCATTTTCTCAGAAAATTTTAATATTATACTAGACCAACTGTAATTTTTTTTTAAACAAAGAAATGTTGGCCAAATGAAAAGTATGTACAGTAAATGCACTTAATGCTTGGTTGGGGCTCCTTTTGCATGAATGATTGGATCAGTGCGGCGTGGCATGGAGGTGATCAGCCTGTGGCACTGCAGAGGTGTTATGGAAGCCCAGGTTGCTTTGATAGCAGTCTTCAGCTCGTCTACATTGCTGGGTCTGGTGTCTCTCATCTTCCACCTGACAATACCCCATAGATTCTCTATGGGGTTAAGGTCAGGCGAGTTTGCTGGCCAATCAAGCACAGTGATACTGTGGTTATTAAACCAGGTATTGGTACTTTTGGCAGTGTGAACAGGTGCCGAGTCCTGCTGGAAAATAAAAATTCCATCCCCAAAAAGCTTGTCGGCAGAGGGAAGCATGAAGTGCTCTAAAATTTCCTGGTAGATGGCTGCACTGACTTTGGTCTTGATAAAACACAGTGGACCTACACCAGCAGAATACATGGCTCCCCAAACCATCACTGATTGTGGAAACTTCACACTAGACCTCAAGCAGTTTGGATTGAGGCCTCTCCACTCTTTCTCTAGACTCTGGGACCTTGATTTCCAAATGAAATGCAAAATGTACTTTCATCTGAGAACAACACCTTTGACCACTGAGAACAGTCTAGTTCTTTTTCTCCTTGGCCTTAAGATGCTTCTGGCGTTGTCTATTGGTCATGAGTGGCTTGACACATGGAATGCGACACTTGTAGCCCATGTCCTGGAAACGTCTGTGTGTGGTGGCTCTTGAAGCACTGACTCCAGCAGCAGTCCACTCCTTGTGAATCTTCCCCAAATTTAGGAAAGGCCTTTCCTTAACAATCCTATCAAGGCTGCGGTTCTCCCTGTTGCACCTTTTTCTACCACCCTTTTTCCTTCCACTCAACTTTCCATTAATATGCATTGATACAGCACTCTGTGAGCAGCCAGCTTCTTTAGCAATTACCTTTTGTGGCTTACCCTCCTTGTGGAGTGTGTCAATGACAGCCTTCTGGACATCTGTCAAGTCAGCAGTCTTCCCCATGATTATGTCGCCTACTGAACCAGTCTAAGGGACCTTTTTAAAGCCTTAGGAAGCCTTTGCAGGTGTTTTGGGTTCATTATTCTAATTTTCTGAGATAATGAATTTTGGGTTTTCCTTGGCTATAAGCCATAATCATCAACATTTACATAAATAAACACTTGAAAAAGTTAACTCTGTTTGTAATGACTCTATATAATATATGTGTTTCACTTTTTGAACTGAATTACTGAAAAAAAAAAAACTTTTTGATGATATTCTAATTTATTGAGATGCACTTGTATTTAAAGTAATACAATTTTGTTTCCCCCGGTGGTGGCTGCATGCAACTCAAATTATTTATCAGAAAGTCAGAAAAACAGCTTCCCTTTACATCTATTGTATGTTATGAAATTAATCAGCACAGGTTGTTGTTTTTTTTGTTTTTTTTACATAAAAATGTGTAAGTGGACAATCCAGCAGAGCATTCAGCAGAACTCAGAATGGCTCATACTTCACACTTTGGCCCTACAATTAGTATTTTAGTTTCAGTGTATGTCCCTAGGACCCAATACAAATCTGTAAGATGATCCTCCAATAAATATGTGTCATCCATGTTACTGGTAACTCTACTAAGAAATTGTACTATTTCTTACTGAAGAGACACAGCAGTATTGTTACACTCTATGTGTATACTATGTGGAAGCCAATGGCTGGCAGGGGAGTACAAGCAGGTAACAGTCACAGTGTATATAAACCGACTCACGTTCTGTAGCAGCAGCGATGAACAACGTCAGACAGACGAGCAGTAGGTGTTTAGTATAGCAGACCTGGAAATGGTGAACCGCAGCGTACTGACAGGCAGCAGGCAGGTCGTGTAGCACTAGGGGAGCCTGGCTGGGGAGATTTAACCAGCAAGGTAAGCCCCGGAGCAGCAGATATCAGGCAGGAGGTTGAATAGCAGTACTCGGGAATAGGAGATCCGCAGCAGGATGCAAACCAACAATGAAGTCAGTTCAGCTAGAGACAGACAAACTAGGTTCAACTGATACTCAAGCAGGGTGGGGCACAGGTGCAAACATTAATATAGCCTCCGGGAGCAGGTAAGATGGCCACTGAAGCTGCAGTGGCCATCTTGCAAAGAGGCAGAAATGCCCACAGACAAACTAAAGATAAAACCAGGACAGGATCCTAACACTACCCCCATCTCAGGAGCGGCCTCCGGACGCCCTCTGGTTAGGCTTTTTGGGACGATTTCGGTGGAACTCAGACACCAAACGGGGGGCATTAATATTGTCCACTGGTTCCCAAGAATTTTCTTCGAGCGGATATCCTTCCCATTTAATTAAATACTGCAGCCGGTTCCTATGGATCCTAGAATCCAGAATCTTCTCCACCACGAATTGTTCCTCACCCTCAATTAGAACTGGATCGGGTGGTGGGGCGGATCGTCCCAGGAACGGATTAGGGACAGCAACCTTCAGTAGGGAGACATGGAATACTGGATGAACCTTCATGGTCCTGGGAAGCTTTAACCGAACAGCCACTGAGCTTATGATAGCACTGATCTTGAATGGCCCCACAAATTTCTGTCCAAGCTTTGGAGAGGGTACTCTCAGTTTTAAATTTTTGGTGGAAAGCCAGACAGAATCCCCTACTTTAAACATGGGTGTTGGTCTACGAGACTGGTCAGCTGATCTTTTATATCTCTCCTGGGCTGAAGTCAAGGTTTCCTTCAGTACTTCCAAGTTCCGCTGGAGGACTGATACACGTTCTGCAATTGCCGGCATGACGTCATCAATTGGGAGTCTCGGCAGAATTTTAGGATGAAACCCCAGGTTGGCATAAAAGGGTGACATCTTGGTGGTAGCACTCTGGGAATTGTTATAAGATAACTCTGCCAGAGGAAGCAGATCCAGCCAATCATCCTGCAGATGACTAATGAAACAATGCAGGTACTGTTCCAAGGTCTGATTAGTCCGCTCGGTCTAACCGTTTGACTGTGGGTGAAAAGCAGAAGATAGGCAGACCTTGATGTCTAATGCTGAACAAAATCCTTTCCAGAATTTTGCCACAAATTGAGTTCCTCGGTCCGAAATTACTTCATCAGGCACCCCATGTAGTCGAAAAATATTCCAGATAATTAATTCCACGGTGTCCTTAGCAGTTGGTAGTCCAGAGCAGGGTATGAAGTGAGCAGCCTTGGTTAAACGATCCACCACCACCAGAATGGTGTTCATACCCTTAGAGACTGGAAGCTCGACAATGAAATCCATAGAGATGGATCCCCATGGACGAGAAGGAACTGGCAATGGTTGCAGAAGTCTAGTTGGAGCAGACCGAGGTATCTTACACCTGGCATAGACCTCACAGGAGTGGACATAACTCTTAACATCCCCTTGATAGCCGGGCCACCAGAAGAATCGCGAGAGGAACTCCTGAGTCTTCTGTACCCCCTTATGACCGGTCACCTTGGAGTCATGCATCAGTTTCAGTACTCTTAGTCTAGCATTCTTGGGCACATAAAGGCATTGGCCTTGAAACCACACTCCATTCTTGAAAATTAGATGCACAGCATTGGTCGGTTGGGACAAGAAAGGATCAGTGCCATAACCTTCCTTGAAGACATGGATGAGGTCTTGATTCTGTATCACTCCTACTACATTGGTATCCGGTACAATGGTCTTAGAAGAAGAAGTAGAATCAGGTTCGATAGAGAACATCCTTGAAAGAGCATCAGCCTTGCCGTTACGGGAGCCTGGTCGATACGAGATGATGAAATGGAATTGATTTAAGAATAGACTCCATCGCACCTGTCGAGAAGAAAGACATCTTGCTGATCGGACAAACTCCAAATTACGGTGATCGGTGAGTACGACAATTTGCTCAGAGGCCCCCTTGCAAGTGATGTCTCCATTCCTTGAACGCGCAGATGATCGCCAATAGTTCCTTATTTCCGACATCATAGTTCCTCTCGGCAGATGATAACTTTCGAGAGAAGAATGCACAGGGGTACAGCCAGTGGCGTAGCTATAGGGGTCGTAGCGGTCGCAGTTGCGACCGGGCCCCTAAGCCAGGGGGGCCCCGAGGGCCTCCCTTGCCACTTGCAGGGCCGCACCGCCAATTAGGCAGGTGCGGCGTGGCCCTGCGCATAGTTGCGGGCGGCGGCGGGGCAGAGGGAGATGAGCACTTCCATTGTGGAAGCGCTCATCTCCATAGTCATCTGTATCGCCGTCCTCAGGACGGCGATACAGATGCCTGTACTGAGGGCAGGGGAGGGAGAGGCGTCTCCCCTGCCCGTTCCTCTGATAGGCTGCAGGCACTAGGCCTGCAGCCTATCAGAGGCCGACTCAGGCGGCGCGATGACGTCATCGCGCCGCCTGAGCCCTACAGCGCGGGACACAGGCCGGAAGAGGCCTGCATCGCATCGCTGCCAGCTCCATGGAGGTAAGTATAAGTGTTTATTTTTTTTTATTGTTGTAGTCTTGGACCGGAGCTCTATTGGGGCACATGGGGGCATTTTTACCCGCAAAAAGGGGGCACTGGATCATTTTTACTGGCACTGGGGGGCATTATTATAGGCACTGGGGAAATTTTTTACTGCCACATGGGGCACTGGGGCATTTTTACTGGCACTGGGGGCATTATTACAGGCACTGGGGAAATTTTTACTGGCACATGGGGCATTTTTACTGGGCAAAAGGGGGCACTGGGGGCATTTTTACTGGCACTGGGGGCATTATTACAGGCACTGGGGCCATTTGTACTGGCACATGGGGCACTGGGGGCATTTTTACCGGCAAAAGGGGGCACTGGGGCGTTTTTACTGGCACTGGGGGCATTATTACAGGCACTGGGGAAATTTTTACTGGCACATGGGGGCACTGGGGGCTTTTTTACCGGCAAAAGGGGCACTGGGGGGAATTTTTACTGGCACTGGGGGCATTTGTTACTGGCACATGGGGGCACTGGGGCATTTCTTAATGGCACGGGAGCACTGGGGGCATTTTTACTAGCACGGGGGGCATTTTGTTACTGGCACATGGGGGCACTGGGGGCATTTCTTAATGGCACGGGAGCACTGGGGGCATTTTTACTAGCACGGGGGGCATTTCTTAATGGCACGGGAGCACTGGGGGCATTTGATACTGGCACTTGGGGGCATTTCTTAATGGCACGGGAGCACTGGGGGCATTTTTACTGGCACATGGGGCACTGGGGGCGCAGTTATTTCTGGGCACGTTATGTTCACACTATTACGGGACACTATTTGCTGGGCGCAGTTATTTTAGCACACTGTGTGCAATAATTATTGAAGGGCACTATCTGTGTGGTACTAGTGGCACAGTACTGGGGGTGGTAGGATGATTTGTCCAGAAGACGGGAGGATGATGGAAAAAGTAGTAAACTAAGACTTTTTTCTGTCAAACTGAGAGATGAGAAATGGCTGAAAAATGGCATCTGGTCTGAAAGGAGAAGATGAGGAAAGAGAAGATCTACATCAGAGGAGACGTCACAGGATGTACGAGGTATGGGGCGCTGTATTATACTGGATGTAAGAGGTATGGGGCGCTGTATTAGGCTACATTCACACGAACATTGTGTTTTTGCAGTCTGCAAATTGCGGATCCGCAAAAAAAGGATGATGTTCCGTATGGCATCCTTTTTTTTTTGCAGATCCACTGTAACAATGCCTATCCTGTCTGCAAAACAGACAAAAATAGGA
>ONZH01010782.1:0-27534 GCA_900303285.1 Rhinella marina | reverse complement strand
TGATCTGATCAGTTGCTGTGCCTGCTGGTGGTATAGTGGTGAGCATAGCTACTTCCCAAGCAGTTTATCTGGGTTTGATTCCCATCTATCGCAGGAGGCAATTCAGAATCAGTACAATATCTAATACATCCCCTATCCGGGTAAATTGTTTGTAGAGAGGGCCTGTAGGTGGGGGGGGGGCAGGCTGGGGGGAAGGAGTTTGAGCTGGAAGAGCCAGAGGAGTGCCCCCTGGGCTAGCGTGTGTGGTGGTGACAACAGCTGGAATGGATTTGGAAAAACTGTTGCTTTAACCCGTATGGTATCGATTCTTCTCAGTTTAATACCGTATACATCCCCTATCTTGGGACCCTATATTTAATGGATTTTTCGAACACGGAAAACGGAAAAAGAGCTTGCTCTGGCCAGGGGAGTGTCCATGCTCTGCCTATCACAGGTCATGAGGCAGATAAAAGAAGAACAAAAACAAACATGAGTACAACTTCTAATACGTCCCCTATCCGGCTAAATTGTTTGTAGAGTGGGCCTGTAGGTGGGGGGGGGGCAGGCTGGGGCAAGGAGGTTTCGCTGGAAGAGCCAGAGGAGTGCCCCCTGGGCTAGCGTGTGTGGTGGTGACAACAGCCGGAATGCATTTGGAAATACTCTAGCATCAGCCGGTGCAGTATCGATTCTTCTCAGTTTAATACCGTATACGTCCCCTATCTTGGGACCCTATATTTAATGGATATTTCGAACACGGAAAACGGAAAAAGAGCTTGCTCTGGCCAGGGGAGTGTCTTTCCCACTGCAGCTAAGGGGACGTGTCCATGCTCTGCCTATCACAGGTCATGAGGCAGATAAAAGAAGAACAAAAACAAACCTCAGTACAACTTCTGATACGTCCCCTATCCGGCTAAATTGTTTGTAGAGTGGGCCTGTAGGTGGGGGGGGCAGGCTGGGGCAAGGAGGTTTCGCTGGAAGAGCCAGAGGAGTGCCCCCTGGGCTAGCGTGTGTGGTGGTGACAACAGCCGGATGGATTTAGAATGACGACGCAGGACCCCAACTTAAAAATTTAGCATCAACCGGTACAGTCATAAATTATGAGATTGATCAACTGTGGTATGTATACTACTCAGTTTAAAACCGTATATGGCAGCTATCCGGAAAAATGGTTTGGAGAGAGAGAAAGATAGGACAAAGACGTAAATTGTTTGGAGAGAGGGCCTGTAGGTGGGGGGGGGGCAGGCTGGGGGGAAGGAGGTTTTGCTGGAAGAGCCAGAGGAGTGCCCCCTGGGATAGCGTGTGTGGTGGTGACAACAGCCGGATGGAGTTAGAATGACGACACAGGACCCCAACATAAAAATTTAGCATCAACCGGTACAGTCGTAAATTATGAGATTGATCAAGTGTGGCATGACTTTTTAGATGGAGATTGCATGTGGTCACGTACTCCCTGGAACCCCATAGTCACCCCTTCTCTGATGTGCTAGCCCAGAACATTCTCTGCCCCAATTCGCAAGACCTTTTGATGTTTCCGTGTGCTGACAGTGGTGATTTACCAGTGTTGTCTGAGGAGGTGGTGGACAATGGCGAGACACAGGTGTCGGGGGGTGAGGTAGTTGTATGGGAAGCAAGTTACAGTGGGGACTCCTTGGGGGGGACTTTCTCATGATGGGACAGATTCAACTTGGGTGGATCAGGCACAGGAACAGATGAATTTTTTGGGGGGTTTATTTAACTTTTATTTAGCAAAAATAACCACAGAGATATTTATTCGTTATCTTCTCTGCGCAGTCTGGCGTTGGGGTTCCTCACTTTGATGGCGAGCTGTGCCGCTCTCTCCACAATGGTCTGTGTGTTCTTAGATGGAGACTTTGTCGGCGATTTCAGTACAGAAGGACTTGTTGCTCATCCACAGAACCTTGTCCTCCTTGACATTGTGGACAAGGAATGTGCGGGTGGACCAGGAATTTGCGGAACCCTGTGAGCAGCATGTGTTTGGTCTTCTACTTGCTACCGTATCCAATGTTGGGCAATATAGATTCGCAAGTAATATTATTTTTCACACCTATCCCAAAAATAAAAATGTATGCAGTATGCACAAATAAAACTTGGAACTGGAATTGGAGAGAGGGCCTGTAGGTGGGGGCAGGCTGGGGGAAGGAGGTTGAGCTGGAAGAGCCAGAGGAGTGCCCCCTGGGGCTAGCGTGTGTGGTGGTGACAACAGCCGGATGGAGTTAGAATGACGACGCAGGACCCCAACTTAAAAATTTAGAATCAACCGGTACAATTGTCAATTATGAGCTAGATCAAGTGCGGCATGACTTTTAAATGGATATTGCATGTGGTCACGTACTCCCTGGAACCCCATAGTCACATCTTCCCTGATGTGCTAGCCCAGAACATTCTCTGCCCCAATTCGCAAGACCTTTTGCTGTTTCCATGTGCTGACAGTGGGGATTTACCAGTGTTGTCTGAGGAGGTGGTGGACAATGGCGAGACACAGGTGTCGGGGGGTGAGGTAGTTGTATGGGAAGCAAGTTACAGTGGGGACTCCTTGGGGGGGACTTTCTCATGATGGGACAGATTCAACTTGGGTGGATCAGGCACAGGAACAGATGAATTTTTTGGGGGGTTTATTTAACTTTTATTTAGCAAAAATAACCACAGAGATATTTATTCGTTATCTTCTCTGCGCAGTCTGGCGTTGGGGTTCCTCACTTTGATGGCGAGCTGTGCCGCTCTCTCCACAATGGTCTGTGTGTTCTTAGATGGAGACTTTTTCGGCGATTTCAGTACAGAAGGACTTGTTGCTCATCCACAGAACCTCGTCCTCCTTGACATTGTGGACAAGGAATGTGCGGGTGGACCAGGAATTTGCGGAACCCTGTGAGCAGCATGTGTTTGGTCTTCTACTTGCTACCATATCCAATGTTGGGCAATATAGATTCGCAAGTAATATTATTTTTCACACCTATCCCAAAAATAAAAATGTATGCAGTATGCGCAAAAAAAACTTGGAACTGGAATTGGAGAGAGGGCCTGTAGGGGGCCCTCCAGAAAAATTGTTTGAAGAGAGGGCCTGTAGGTGGAACTATGGAAAAATTGTTTGAATAGAGGGCCTGTAGGTGGATCTCTGGAAAAATTGTTTGAATAGAGGGCCTATAGGGGGCCCTCCTGAAAAATTGTTTGAAGAGAGGGCCTGTAGGGGGCCCTCCTGAAAAATTGTGCTAAAAGAGTGCCAGTTGGACCTCTAAAAAATGGCGTTTTTTGGGTCAGCGTTAGGCAAAGACGATATGGAGGAGGAGGAGTAGAGAAGAGGAGTAGAGAAGAGGAATCGGATACATAAGTTATTTAAATCTTTAGCTGCTTTCCCCCGGAGGAGATTTGAATTACAGTGAAATCCAGGCTTTGTTCACTTTAATAAGCGTCAGCCTGTAAGCGCTGTCAGTTGACAGGCGTGTACGCTTATCGGTGATGACGCCACCAGCTACACTTAATACCCGCTCTGACAGCACGCTAGCGGCAGGGCAGGCCAGCACCTCCAAGGCGTACAGCGCCAGTTCAGGCCACGTGTCCAGCTTTGAAACCCAGTAGTTGTATGGAGCAGAGTGATCGCTACGGACGTTGGTATGGTCAGCTAGGTACTCCCTCACCATCTTTCTGTACAGCTTCCCCCTACTCTGCCTAGACTGGGGACAGGTGACAGTGTCTTGCTGGGGTGACATAAAAGTGGCAAAGGCCTTGGAGAGCGTTCCCCTGCCAGTGCTGGACAAGCTGCCTGCTCGCCTCCTCTCCCCCGCTACTTGGCCCACAGAACCATGCCCTCTGCCGCTAGCGGTGTCAGATGGGAAGAATTGTTTCAGCTTGTGCACCAGGGCCTGTTGATACCTATTCACTCTCATACTCCTTTCCTCTGCAGGGATGAGAGTGGAAAGGTTCTGCTTGTACCGTGGGTCCAGGAGAGGCAGCATCTGTGCTCGACTTGCGGAAATGCGCACAGATGCGGCGCACCTTGGTGAGCAAATCAGACAGATTGGGGTATGACTTGAGGAACCGTTGAACAATTAGGTTGAACACGTGGGCCAGGCATGGCACATGTGTCAGTCTGCCGAGTTGCAGAGCCGCCACCAGGTTACGCCTGTTGTCACACACAACCATGCCTGGCTTGAGGTTCAGCGGTGCCAGCCACACATCGGTCTGCGCCGTGATGCCCTGTAACAGCTCTTGGGCGGTGTGCCTTTTGTCACCTAAGCTCAGCAGTTTGAGCACCGCCTGCTGGCGCTTACCCACGGCACTGCTGCTGCGCCTAGAGCTACCAACTGAAGGCGCTGTGCCCACGGATGGTAATTCGGTGGAGGAGGAGGAGGGGTCGGAGGAGGAGGAGGCATAGTACGTCTGAGAGACCGTGACCGAGGTAGGCCCCGCAATCCTCGGTGTGGGCAGTACATGAGCGGCCCCAGGGTCAGTCTCGGTCCCAGCCTTCACCAAGTTAACCCAATGTGCCGTCAGTGAGATATAGTGTCCCTGCACGGCAGCACTTGTCCACGTGTCCATGGTTAGGTGGACCTTATCACTAACCGCGTTGGTCAGGGCACGGATGATGTTCTGTGACACGTGCTGGTGTAGGGCTGGGACGGAACATCGGAAAAAATAGTAGCGGCTGGGAACTGAATACCGAGGGGCAGCCACCGCCATGAGATTTCGAAAGGCCTCGGTCTCTACCAGCCTATAGGGCAGCATCTCCAGGCTAAGCAATTTGGAGATATAGACGTTGAGGGCTTGGGCATGTGGGTGGAACTGTATTTCCTCTTGCGCTCCAGCGTCTGCTGTAAAGACAGCTGAACGCTGCGCTGGGACACGTTGGTGGACACTGTGGAGGATCGTGGAGGCGAAGGTGTGGTTTTCCGGCGGGAGGCGCTCGTGCCGGGGTCCTGGGCAGGGGGTTGACTAGCAGAGGCAGCGAGTGACGCGGGGGGTTGACTAGCAGAGGCAGTGAGTGACACAGGGGAAGGAGCAGTGGTGTGACCCGCAGGAGGTGGTGAACGGCCTTGGTTCCATTGAGTGGGGTGTTTAGCACTCATATGCCTGCGCATGCTGGTGGTGATTAGGCTAGTAGTGGTGGCACCCCTGCTGATCCTGGTGTGGCACAGGTTGCACACCACAGTCCGTCGGTCATCCTCACTTTCTTTAAATAACCTCCAGACTTGCGAACATCTAGGCCTCGCCACGGGAGCTTCACTATGTGAAACAGTTGCTGATGATGCACCAGCTGTGGCCCTGCTTCTACCTCTGGCCACACCACTGCCTCTTACAACCTGTTCTGGTGCAGCACTCGCCTCCGCCTCAGAAGCACTGTCTTCACTCGGCATATCAACCCAGCTTGGGTCAGTCACCTCATCATCCTCCGATTCCTCAGTCTGCTCCCTCCTCGGAATTCCTCCCCTAACAACAACTTAACCACTGTCTGACAACCGTGTCTCCTCATCGTCTGACACCTCTTTACAAACTTCTTCCACTAACTCAACATTGTCATCATCATCACCCACAGACTGCGACAGTTGGAAAACTTGGGCATCGGGAACGAGGTCAGCAGCAACCTGAGAAGTGGTTTGTGACTCTGGGAAGGGTCCAGAAAACAGTTCCTGAGAGTATGCCGGATCACATTCCAAATTTTCCTGGGAGGGGACAGACTGGGGGGAAGGAGGTTGAGGTGGAGGAGCCATAGGAGTGCTCCCTTGGGTAACGTGGGTGGACTGCGTGGAAGACTGACTGGTGGACAAATTACTCGAAGCATTGTCCGCAATCCACGAGATCAGCTTTTCGCACTGTTGTGGTTTCAACAGTCCTCTACCACGTGTCCCTGTAAGTTGAGACATGAAGCTAGGGAGTGTAGCTCTGCGGCGTTCCCCTGCTCCCTCATCAGCGGGTACTGTCTCACCCTGCCCAGGACCACGACCTCTGCCCCCTGCAGTAATTGAATGCCCACGCCCACGCCCTCGCCCTCGACCCTTAGCCCTGGGGTTCAACATTTTTTGTACATAGGTGTATGATAAAAAAAATAAAAAATTAAGTCCGGTAGAATTAAGTGACGTACAGAAAGTGTCACCTGGACAGTATATACGGATGGGAGCGAATGTGCTGAACTGTGACACACAGAAAGGTTACACGCAGCTGAGTAAAATGGATTTGTATCACTGAGCTAAAACAACTGAAAAAATATTTTTTTTTTAATATTTTGTTTTTTTGGGAACGTGACGTGCAGGAAATATGGTAGAACTGACTGACACCCTGTTAACGGTGGCTATTTAGTCTGCGACCCAGACAAATGTCGCACAGAGAGTTTTCTGGATCAAGCGGTAGATGATATTGGTAGCAAATGACTTGGTTGTATTGTGTGACGTACAGAAAGTGTCACCTGGACAGTATATACGGATGGGAGCGAATGTGCTGAACTGTGACACACAGAAAGGTTACACAAAGCTGAGTAAAATGGATTTGTATCACTGAGCTAAACAACTGAAAAAATATTTTTTTTTTTTATATTTGTTTTTTTATATTTTTTTTAAATTTTGTTTTTTTGGGAACGTAACGTGCAGGAACTATGGTAGGACTGACTGACACCCTGTTAACGGTGGCTATTTAGTCTGCGACCCAGAGAAATATCGCACAGAGAGTTTTCTGGATCAAGCGGTAGATAATATTGGTAGCAAATGACTTGGTTGTATTGTGTGACGTACAGAAAGTGTCACCTGGACAGTATATACGGATGGGAGCGAATGTGCTGAACTGTGACACACAGAAAGGTTACACAAAGCTGAGTAAAATGGATGTGTATCACTGAGCTAAAACAACTGAAAAAATATTTTTTTTTTTTATATTTGTTTTTTTATATTTTTTTTACAATTTTGTTTTTTTGGGAACGTAACGTGCAGGAACTATGGTAGGACTGACTGACACCAAAAAAATAAAAAATTAAGTCCGGTAGAATTAAGTGACGTACAGAAAGTGTCACCTGGACAGTATATACGGATGGGAGCGAATGTGCTGAACTGTGACACACAGAAAGGTTACACGCAGCTGAGTAAAATGGATTTGTATCACTGAGCTAAAACAACTGAAAAAAAATATTTTTTTTAATATTTTGTTTTTTTGGGAACGTGACGTGCAGGAAATATGGTAGAACTGACTGACACCCTGTTAACGGTGGCTATTTAGTCTGCGACCCAGACAAATGTCGCACAGAGAGTTTTCTGGATCAAGCGGTAGATGATATTGGTAGCAAATGACTTGGTTGTATTGTGTGACGTACAGAAAGTGTCACCTGGACAGTATATACGGATGGGAGCGAATGTGCTGAACTGTGACACACAGAAAGGTTACACAAAGCTGAGTAAAATGGATTTGTATCACTGAGCTAAAACAACTGAAAAAATATTTTTTTTTTTTTATATTTGTTTTTTTATATTTTTTTACAATTTTGTTTTTTTGGGAACGTAACGTGCAGGAACTATGGTAGGACTGACTGACACCCTGTTAACGGTGGCTATTTAGTCTGCGACCCAGAGAAATATCGCACAGAGAGTTTTCTGGATCAAGCGGTAGATAATATTGGTAGCAAATGACTTGGTTGTATTGTGTGACGTACAGAAAGTGTCACCTGGACAGTATATACGGATGGGAGCGAATGTGCTGAACTGTGACACACAGAAAGGTTACACAAAGCTGAGTAAAATGGATGTGTATCACTGAGCTAAAACAACTGAAAAAATATTTTTTTTTTATATTTGTTTTTTTATATTTTTTTTACAATTTTGTTTTTTTGGGAACGTAACGTGCAGGAACTATGGTAGGACTGACTGACACCAAAAAAATAAAAAATTAAGTCCGGTAGAATTAAGTGACGTACAGAAAGTGTCACCTGGACAGTATATACGGATGGGAGCGAATGTGCTGAACTGTGACACACAGAAAGGTTACACGCAGCTGAGTAAAATGGATTTGTATCACTGAGCTAAAACAACTGAAAAAATATTTTTTTTTTAATATTTTGTTTTTTTGGGAACGTGACGTGCAGGAAATATGGTAGAACTGACTGACACCCTGTTAACGGTGGCTATTTAGTCTGCGACCCAGACAAATGTCGCACAGAGAGTTTTCTGGATCAAGCGGTAGATGATATTGGTAGCAAATGACTTGGTTGTATTGTGTGACGTACAGAAAGTGTCACCTGGACAGTATATACGGATGGGAGCGAATGTGCTGAACTGTGACACACAGAAAGGTTACACAAAGCTGAGTAAAATGGATTTGTATCACTGAGCTAAAACAACTGAAAAAATATTTTTTTTTTTTATATTTGTTTTTTTATATTTTTTTTACAATTTTGTTTTTTTGGGAACGTAACGTGCAGGAACTATGGTAGGACTGACTGACACCCTGTTAACGGTGGCTATTTAGTCTGCGACCCAGAGAAATATCGCACAGAGAGTTTTCTGGATCAAGCGGTAGATAATATTGGTAGCAAATGACTTGGTTGTATTGTGTGACGTACAGAAAGTGTCACCTGGACAGTATATACGGATGGGAGCGAATGTGCTGAACTGTGACACACAGAAAGGTTACACAAAGCTGAGTAAAATGGATGTGTATCACTGAGCTAAAACAACTGAAAAAATATTTTTTTTTTTATATTTGTTTTTTTATATTTTTTTTACAATTTTGTTTTTTTGGGAACGTAACGTGCAGGAACTATGGTAGGACTGACTGACACCAAAAAAATAAAAAATTAAGTCCGGTAGAATTAAGTGACGTACAGAAAGTGTCACCTGGACAGTATATACGGATGGGAGCGAATGTGCTGAACTGTGACACACAGAAAGGTTACACGCAGCTGAGTAAAATGGATTTGTATCACTGAGCTAAAACAACTGAAAAAATATTTTTTTTTTAATATTTTGTTTTTTTGGGAACGTGACGTGCAGGAAATATGGTAGAACTGACTGACACCCTGTTAACGGTGGCTATTTAGTCTGCGACCCAGACAAATGTCGCACAGAGAGTTTTCTGGATCAAGCGGTAGATGATATTGGTAGCAAATGACTTGGTTGTATTGTGTGACGTACAGAAAGTGTCACCTGGACAGTATATACGGATGGGAGCGAATGTGCTGAACTGTGACACACAGAAAGGTTACACAAAGCTGAGTAAAATGGATTTGTATCACTGAGCTAAAACAACTGAAAAAATATTTTTTTTTTTTTATATTTGTTTTTTTATATTTTTTTAAAATTTTGTTTTTTTGGGAACGTAACGTGCAGGAACTATGGTAGGACTGACTGACACCCTGTTAACGGTGGCTATTTAGTCTGCGACCCAGAGAAATATCGCACAGAGAGTTTTCTGGATCAAGCGGTAGATAATATTGGTAGCAAATGACTTGGTTGTATTGTGTGACGTACAGAAAGTGTCACCTGGACAGTATATACGGATGGGAGCGAATGTGCTGAACTGTGACACACAGAAAGGTTACACAAAGCTGAGTAAAATGGATGTGTATCACTGAGCTAAAACAACTGAAAAAATATTTTTTTTTTTTATATTTGTTTTTTTATATTTTTTTTACAATTTTGTTTTTTTGGGAACGTAACGTGCAGGAACTATGGTAGGACTGACTGACACCCTGTTAACGGTGGCTATTTAGTCTGCGACCCAGAGAAATGTCGCACAGAGAGTTTTCTGGATCAAGCGGTAGATGATATTGGTAGCAAATGACTTGTTTGTATTGTGTGACGTACAGAAAGTGTCACCTGAACAGTATATACGGATGGGAGCGAATGTGCTGAACTGTGACACACAGAAAGGTTACACAAAGCTGAGTAAAATGGATTTGTATCACTGAGCTAAAACAACTGAAAAAATATTTTTTTTATATTTGTTTTTTTATATTTTTTTTTTACAATTTTGTTTTTTTGGGAACGTAACGTGCAGGAACTATGGTAGGACTGACTGACACCCTGTTAACGGTGGCTATTTAGTCTGCGACCCAGAGAAATGTCGCACAGAGAGTTTTCCGGATCGAGCTGTAGATGATATTGGTAGCAAATGACTTGGTTGTATTGTGTGACGTACAGAAAGTGTCACCTGGACAGTATATACGGATGGGAGCGAATGTGCTGAACTGTGACACACAGAAAGGTTACACAAAGCTGAGTAAAATGGATTTGTATCACTGAGCTAAAACAACTGAAAAAATATATATTTTTTTTTTATATTTGTTTTTTTATATTTTTTTTACAATTTTGTTTTTTTGGGAACGTAACGTGCAGGAACTATGGTAGGACTGACTGACACCCTGTTAACGGTGGCTATTTAGTCTGCGACCCAGAGAAATGTCGCACAGAGAGTTTTCTGGATCAAGCGGTAGATGATATTGGTAGCAAAGGACTTGGTTGTATTGTGTGACGTACAGAAAGTACAAAACCAGTTTGATCACACCTTTGATCAACAAAATTTGCCCCTTTAGGGATTCCCTAGGATTATGTAGATAAGACTTAACTTTTATTAGAAATGTATAAATAACAAATATTGCACTCAAAAATATTAAAACTATCAGCCGGCAGCTGTGCCCTATTGGTACTAACACCCACGTGTTGTGGGTATAATTAGGTAGGCAGCATCCACTTTTCACCGAAAAGAGTCTTTTTACAAGGCATGGGTCATCTGGTTAACCAGCTCTTACCATTCTTCATCTATGCAGGGCAATTCCCTCGTTTTGTAAACTATATCAGGTTGAGCCTAGACAGTGTGACAGTGTGTCTGGGATATCTACCTCACCTTACACTGACCACTCTTTGAACTATAACTCAGGCATGAAACTGAAATGTAGCTATACAGCAACGTATCATTCCATCTGAAATTTGTACCTGTATGCAATATTGTATACTGTATACACCTCATGTTATATTTGACAATGCCTCAATAAAAACTGAGCAGATTACCTTCTTACACATGTTTGCATGTATATACGTAGCTTGTGGCAAACTGCAAATGGGATTTCTTCTGGCTTAATTTCAAAATTTTTTTTTTCTTGCCACTCTTCCTTAAAGGCCAGATTCGTGAACCACATGACTAACAGTTGTCCTTCTCCAGAGTGACCATAGGCCTCTTGGCTGCATCCCTAATTAGTGCCCTTCTTGCCTGAGCTGCCAATTTAGGTGGAATGTCTTGGTAGGGTTGCAGTTCTACCATACTGAGTCCATTTTTGAATGATGGTTTGAACAGTGGTGTATGAGATGTTCGAACTTGAGATATTTTTTATAACCTAATCTTGCTTTTTTACCTGACCTGTCTGGTGTGTTCCTTGGTTTTCATGATACTGTTTGATCACCAATGTTCAATATTGTGGACACTAATTTGATCACTAATAATGGACACCATTTTCTAATTAGGTGACTTCTGAATGCAATTGGTCACACTGAATTTTATTTAGGGGTGTCAGAGTACAGGGGGCGGAAAACAAATACACACCACACTTTCTAGAATTTTATTAATAACATTTCAAAAACTATGTATAATTTTATTCTAACTTTACACATTTGTGCTACTTTGTGTTGGTCTATCACATAAAATATCAATAAAATATATTTAAGTTTGTGGGTATAACATGAAAAAATGTGGAAAAGTTTAAGAGCTATAAATACTTTTCCAAGGCACTGTATGTATGTTTGTCTGTAATCACTGGATTTCTCCAAATGCACTCTAAAGTTTAAACTTATGCTCAAAGCTAATCTTATGGTAATTTTCATGACAATTCCTTATCTCATTTTATTAGTGTATAGATCTGCTTGTTGACAGTGAGAAACTTTGAAGAAAATGGATTCATAGTGTAGCAGCACAAGCATAGCTAGACTTTTATAAGAGAGGAGCTGACAAGTCTGTCCCCATGTTCTGTCTCTGTTTATCTTTCTTGACCTTTCTACTTCTAGATTTAGCAATTTCCATCTTGATAGACTCCCCTGAAAGATAATGCTAGATCTCTAGGCTTTCTTGTTAGCTTATTCTGATTCAGCTCAAACATGTCAAACCATGAAACCATCCAATACTTCAATGTCTATGAAATGTAAAAGGGCAACACTGCAATTAATCAAGTTGTTGACATGCACTTGTAAAACCCGATGGTTTCAATGTCTATCCAGTAGAAGAAGACTTATCTCCACCAGTAACACAAACAAGTGTCACAGACAAAGACATGGATACCCAACTTGCAAATCAATATGTACCCATGTCTAAAATGTTACTAATTAATAATCCTATTTATGTTAGAAAAAAATTGTCGCTTGGTATCTTTCTGTTTACATGTCCTTAGTAAAAATTCCCCTTACAAGGTTTTGGTGTAAATAAAGCCTACTTATTATATACATTAAAAGTCCTACAACTTCCTAATATGCTTGTTAGTTCAATTTCTCAGTATTTTCCAGATATGCGTTTTCTGTTTACATCAGAGGAAGCATTCCTCCTCCTGTGTTCAAGTTAGAAGTGGATATATTGTTTTCAGTCTAGCCAATGCTCCTTTTTTTTGAAGGAAAACTAATTTGCATAACTTCAGGTTTCTGGGAAAGATATTCAATTTATCTTTCCTTCCAAAAAGAAAAGAACACCAAACTGTTATGATGCCCAATGATGGTGGTCTGACTAATAAAAAAGATCACCCCCTTCCCCAAGGCCACTCAGCTTACCAGGGCAATTTTTTTCTTGAGACACTCAGAACATTTGGCCTTTTGGAAAAAGAACTGGATTGCACCCTTACTTAGAAAAGTCTTATGGGTTTCTCTTTCTCTGCCATTCACCTGAAACAAATCACAAGAAATGTGAGATTAAATCCAAATCTGTAGATTAGATTTGTTCATCTCTGATATGGATAGATGTTCCTTTCAATAATTGCTAAAACTTGAATACCCCTTTAATTGTAGTAATTTTATTTTCATTGTTATGCTAATAAGGTTATGTGCAATTAATCTAGTGTCGACCTCATCTATTTCTTGTGTTGAATTGTTTCATTGTTTTATGCATGGCTGATCAAAGATACAATTCCTGCATTAAAATGTATTTTTTTTTCATGGCTGATAAATTGGCTTTTATTTAAAGGGGTTATCCGATATCTAAAATTAGTGATGTGTTAAGCTCGCTATGAATGCTACATCCGAAGTTGCTTTGCTCAAAACTTCGGATTAATGCTTTAAAGAGATCCGTCTCCGTACAGCATTAAAATATATAGCCTCCGATGAGGCAAAGTTAGTTATTCACAAAGTTGCAGGAGACTTTGTTGAATAACTTTAGTACTTGATTTTTAAAGTGGAAAAACTTAAAACTGAGCATAGCTTCAGTTTCGACTGGTGCCAAAAATATCCCCCCAATACCCGGGACCCTTATATGCATAGTACTTGTACCTGCGTAAAAACATCCAGCAACCAGGGGGGGCATCAAGTAGCAAACTGCAATGTTTTGAGCCACGCAACGGGGAGAGGCAGCAGCCGTGCAGGGATCTGGAGCAACGCAGGTGCAGGGAGGCAGGTACTGCATAATCCATACAAGGATCTCGGGCATTGGGGGTAGAGATGAGCGAATCATTCAAAAAATTATTCGCTGAACATTCACCGAACTTTTCTTAAGATTCGTATATTCGACGAATAGATTTGTTGTATTTGCGTACAAAATATACGTTATTATGTGCTATTAGCGAACATTCGCGCACTAATAATAAACGTTTATTTAAAAAATGTACGCAACTTCTTAGAAGACGTACGCATGAGCGTACAAATAGTGTACGAATCCTCAGCGTACTATTGTCTACGCAATTATGTAATACGCAGGCGTGCACTCCTCAGAGGCAGAGCGAATATTCGAAAATGGCATCCAGGGGATCCTCATCATTTAGCTCTGAAGAGCTGAAATTCCTGATCCGGCTGATGGAAAGAGAGGATTACGATGGCACACACCTCCATCCAAACCAGCATAAGAAGGAGGTGATCCAGCAGGTGATCCAAGGCCTGCACCATCGTTTCCACACCGTGCGGACCGCGGGCCAGATCCAGCAGAAATGGTCCGATCTAAAATTCAAATGCCCAGCGCGGCTTAATGAGATCCACGCAGATATACGGCAGGGTGAGTAACAAAATATTTGATAAGTAAAAACATGTAAAAAAATTAGTGTACTGTATTGTATATATACCAACAGTCACTGCGAATAAACAAAAGAGTATAGAAGAACAACGTGGTAGTGCGCTGCAGTAATTTTGTTTCATGCTAGGCAACGCCTCTAACTCTCGACCCAAACAACTTAAGTGAAGGTATTCTAGTCATTATTGTTAATGGTGCTGGCCGTTCTCCCGTTTGTGTCAGGCAAATGCACTAGTTCGAAAGAAAGTACCCTTATATGCCCCTTCATAGTTAGCGCTTCCTCCTCCTACACACAGACTCAAAGACGTGCCCATGCTGCAGCTACTGTCAGTGGGCGATATCCAAAGTATTCCTACCGCACCGTGTTAACGATATAAAGAAAGTTATTACGATGATAACGTTATCTATTACCATAAATAGCTTTTTAGAAGAAAAAAATATGATATAGCCCCCCTCTCACACCCATAATATCTTAATAGTAGTATGTGTTAGTATTAAAAAGAGTCATCATCTAACAATTGTGTACATTTTTATGTTGCAGAGCACCGTCAATGACGGCGTCACCACCGTTGAGGCAGGACGGCCCCTGAAGTACCTGCAGCCTCTAGTAAGCGTAAAACATATTTAATTTATTTTTCATCCAAGCTATGTGGGAGTGAGTAAGTAACTCAATAAGAGCACTAGTGATTAGGAACGGGATCCTCCAGATCCAAACTATTCCCATGTAGCTACAACTGTTCAACTGAGTTGAATGTAAGGCTACTTGTACACTAGCGGCAGCCTGGATCCAGCGGGTGAAGGGTCCCTCCGGATCTGTGCTGACGCAGGTACACGTGTGAGGCCGGAACTGCGCTCTGGCCCAAATTCACTGTAATGAGGGTGGGCCGGGGATCTGGCCGCAGCACGTTAACCCCCTGCTGAGAGGCAGCCGGAGCGAAAATACAACATGCGGGCTGCCGCTAGTGTAGAAGTAGCCTTAGGCCATTATTTCATGATTTTTGACAGCTGCTGCACCACAGAGGAGCCGCTCTTACTGTCCTCCACCCCAGCGAGAGAGAACCCCATCTGCCCCTCCAACACCACCAGCCCAGCTACCAGAGGTCTGTCTTCAAAATATGAGCTAAATGTATGTTTTATCTTTGGTAGCTCCAACTGACAGGGAGCAGTTTTCCCCTGGACCATGGGAAGACCACGCCATATGGGTGTCCAGTAAGTACTGCAAAAGGCTCAGTCAGTACAGAATACATGTCACAGAATAAGTCGCTCCAATACATTAAAGTTTAGATTTTTTTTGTGGGACAACCACTGTAACTCGATCATACAAACTAAGTACATAACTGTTTCCACCCCTACAGGCATCCCCACTGACTTCGAAGTGAAGGCTGGATTACTGTGCCTTGGCTCCAGGCTCCACGCTGCCTCCCAGCTCATTTGTGGCCTGCAGCTGGAGCTGCAAGAGCTGCAGGACATGATGGCCCGACGTCAGCAAAGGCCGGCGTAATCTTATTTTTCTGTTCCTTTCTTTTGTTTATTATATTATTTATTTGTTACTAAAATATTCTTGAAAAAACCTGTGTTTTGAGTGTTTTGTTAAACCTTTAACACCTTTCTGATCCTGACATAGTGTGAAGAAGACAGAGTTTTTTTTTCCCACGGCCATTTTCCCATATTAATGAACACAGTGGTGTCTGCCGGCCGAAGTATTACTACATTACACACACTCCTGTTCACTGATTACAATTGACAGACAGAAAAATAAAAAAGGCTTGGCTTGTTTGGGCAACAAGCCTGTACATTCTACCTTAACATAGGCAGTGAAAATTATATATGAGCTACCCCTGGCTGCCCCGGCCAGTAGTAGTAGGGGACGGGGTATATCAGCATAGATTGATAGGTAAAATAAATACAACAGACTGCAGTGGTGTATAACAATGTCCGCTAATATAACTTGTATGGGAGGCAGAGGCAGTGTAAACATTTTTTTTTTAAATATATATAACATATATATATATATATATATATATATATATATATATATTTTTTTTTTTTTTGGAGGGGGGGACTAAAGGCTTAGGCTCCAAAACAAATTTAACAATACTAAATAGAACTATTAGTAATGTTAACTAACAACAGCTACTCTCCTACTAAGCGTAGAAAACGGAGGCGGAGGTAGACAACAGTGTTTGGTTTTGAAATAGGGTTTTGGAGACTTCGGGTTCGCACAGCTCATGACATGACACAAGACATTTGGCTGTAAAATTATGGCCCGGCTGACAGCAACAGTGGGAAGACACTCAGACTATTCTGCCCTGCAAGGCCTGATCTAATCACCACCAGTATCAGCAAGAGGAGTATGAAATTTGGATGTAATCCAGCCATTATTCATTTTTATAAAGGTATTTTTTTGAAAACTGCCCGGTGACAGATTTGTCCTTTTGGGTGTCACCCCCCCAGTGGCACTAAAAACCCTCTCTGATATGACACTTGAGGCTGGGCAGGAAAGAAGCCCTAGTGCATAGTGGGACAGTTCTGGCCACTGTTGGCCTCAGGGAGGCTGTCCTCTATAACTGCCGGATTATAAGGTGGGCTTTGGTGGCTTCTTTTTTTAGAAATTGCAGAAGGGACACCACTAGGAGGGAACACTGAAGCCCGAGAGGTGGCAGAAAATGACTGGGTTTGCTTGAGTGGAATGGTGCAGCAGGACGAGTCTGACCCCTGGCTACATATGGATACTGTATCAGCAGATGACAGCAGATCATCCGGCTGAGACTGAGATGAGCATGCCATCCACTCCACTACCTCATCTACTTTCTACTCCACTACAATTTTGCGCCTCGGTGGGTTAGCCTGGTGGAACAACGGCCAAGTATTGCGAATACTACTAGTAGATGCTCCGGCTACAGGTTTTTTGGCACTGCTGCCCTGTGTCACCTTCTCCTTTTTTTTAAAGCTCAAAGTCTGGCTGGAACTGGACCCCTTTTGCTTATCCATTCTAGACATTTTTCAATTCACTCTGTGGCCCTGCAGCTGGTCTTTGTCCCTGTATCTCACTGTCTCTCCCTGTCTCTCTGTCCCTGCTTGATTAAATACTAGCCCTGAACTGGCCCTGCAATTGCCCTGCAGTATCCCTGATATGTGTGATATGGATTCCCAGAGCTATTATATCAAATTTTCACAAAACAGGTCTCAGAACTTCACACACAGTGCTTCTGCTCGTCGCAGCAGAAGTGATGCGTCACTGGCTTACCGAGCCTGAGCCAATCAGAGCAACCCCTGCCCAATAGGTCAGGTGACCGCTTTCTTCCCGGGCTTTTGCGCACGATAAACGATCTAACAGTAAAAGTTTGCTAATGAATTCGTACGCAACAGCGTATACAGTAACTAATACGCAGCAATAGCGTATAATTTATAGGACAAACTACGTAGCGAATGCGTTCAAAGCTGATGCGAATCACCTAATATTCGAATTCGCTTCGCAGCTAAAAATTCCCAAGATTCGATACGAATCAACGAATCGACGAATCGATTCGCTCATCTCTAATTGGGGGGAATATTTTAGATAGCGATAGCGGTTAACCCTTTTAGCATTTCTACCAGCTCAGATGAATGAGGAGTTGTAATGGGTGATAAGGAGAAAGAAAAAATGTATTAAATATTTTCTATTAGTTCTTCCCCTTTGCAACTCATTAGTCAGACTACACATGGTGTATTGTGGAAAATTTTTACAACCTGTGCACAAGACAGATTCTTTACTGTAAGAGCAATGAGACAATGGAACTGTCTGCCAGGGGAGGTTGTGATGGTGAACTCTCTAAAAGAGTTAAAGAGGAGTCTGAATATAATTATTGGGTATAATAAAATTAGATTATAGTTATTCTGTTGGCTGACTGAAGTCAGGAAGGAATTTATATTGCCTAAGATGCAGAATTTTTTTTTGTCTTCCTATAGAACATCTTAGTATGTTGATTGGCTGAACTGTATGGACGTATGTCATTTTACAAACATACAAACTATGGGGGTGTCATTTACTAAACAGGAATACAACTATATTAGGCATATTTCCAGTGTAGATTGCAGAGCAAACTTCACTTGCAATGCAATCTTAGACTTTTCCCCGCCCATGCCAGGTCGTGGTCATGACAGTGGGTGTGGTAAAAGCATGGTAGGCCAGCCCATCTCATTTACCACTTTCTAAGCTTGGTTTAAGAGCAGAAAATAGTATAAATGTAAGACAGCTAGGAAGTTGTCTTACAATTTGAAGTGGTAGTGGATTCACTGAAGTTATGTAGAGGCCGGGGCCTCTACATATCTCTTGCAATCGACCGCCAGAGCAGGGCCTTATTAAGACCCATGTCTACAACACCGGTCTTAGTAAATGCGCCCCTATGTTACTATATTACTAGTTATTAGCTGGCAGAGCCTGCTTATTTTAATATATTTTTAAAATATTTCATCCTTGTACTGTCTGCATGTTTGAAGAGCAACAGCTGAATGTGTGTCACCTACAATGGATTTGGAAAGTTTTCAGACCCTTTAGTTTTTTTCCCCTCATTTTATTCTGCTGCAGCATTATGCTAAAATAAAATTTAAAAAAATCAAGTTTTCCTCCCATCAATTTGAGCTCAATAGCCCATATTGAGAAAGTGAAAGCAGAATTTTCAAACCTTTTGTTAATTTATAAAAAAAAGAAAAAACATTTACATGGACATAAGTATTCAGACCCTTTGATGATTGTTAAAATCCAGGTCTGCGTGCTTCAAGTTTGTCTTGATCATCTTTGAGATATGTATACACCTCGATTAGAGTCTACCTGTGGAAAATTCAGTTGATTAGACATGGTGCATCTCAATAACTCATGGAAAAGTTTATTTCATTATTTCAATTCAAATAGTGAAACTTATAGAATTTAATTACACACAGATTAATCTATTTCAAGCGTTTATTTATTTAAATGTTGATAATTATGGCTTACAGCTAATGAAAACTGAAAATATTATACAAGGCCAGTTAAAATATGATTTTTAATACATAAATGATGGCCCACTGAAAAGTATGCACAGTATATGTACTCAATTGGTTGAGGACCCTTTTGCATGAATTACTGCATCAATGTGTTGTGACATGGAGGCGATCAGCCTGAGGCACTGCTGATGTGTTGTGGCAGGCCATGATGCTTTGATAGTGACATTCATCTCGTCTCGTTGGATCAAGTGTCTCTCATGTTCCTCTTGACAATACCCCATAGATTCTCTGTGGAGTGTAGGTTAGGTGAGATTGCTGGTCAAGTCCAGTGATACCATGGTTATTAAACCAGGTAATGGTACTTGTGGCATTGTGGGCAGGTGAAAAGTCCTGCTGGAAAATGAAATCAATATCTCCATAAACTTTGTCAGCAGAGCGAAGCATGAAGTGCTATACAATTTCCTATTAGGTGGTTGCACTGACTTTCGACCTGATATAACACAGTGGACAAACACCAGCAGTTGACATGGCGCCTCAAACCATCACTTACTGTGGAAACTTCATACTGGACTTCAAGCAACTTGTTTTGTGTGCATCTCCACTCTACCTCCAGTATAGAGATCAGCGAAGTTTTCATAAATTTGATTCAGTCATTTTGCCAAATTTTTCCAAGAAATTTGCTTTGTAATGAATTAATTTGTCACGAAGTGTGTTAAAGCAGAACTATCCCAACCAGCAGTTTAAATTGATGGAGAATTTGTCTCAGTGTACATCACTCTGAATTGCAGTAACGTGCACAGCTACTCCTTTCTGGTATTAAAACACTTACTCAGAATGATAGGCAAGTCAGATATATGTCAGTGCGCATCATTGTGCAGGCCTCCAACAGTCCTAGCTAACCCCTAGCTAAACCAAAAGAAAAGTATACAGCAGCCTTCAGTAAAGCAAAAAACTAAAATTATGTGTTCCCCTGCAGAAGCTGTGTCCCTTATTTAGTGGAACAAAAGAAGGATATAGAGGCAGCGTCAATAAACTAGTGGAGAAAAAAAAAGATTCTTTTAATCCATGTTGTGACAGTGCAAAAACATGCATTTGAATCCCTTCTGTTAGCTGTAGAATGACTGTGTCACAATTAGACTTAGTTCACACTTCAGCAATTTGGTCAGTTATTCTCAGTTATTTTAGCAAAAAACAGATACAGGTCAAAACCATAGAGCAGATGCAGATCTATTTATGATACCTAATCTGAGATTAGGCTTGCCTCCTGAATTTGACTAACAATAAGTGATGGAAGTAACTGACTAGAGATGAGCGAGCACTAAAATGCTTGGATGCTCGTTATTCGAGATGAACTTTTCCGGATGCTCGGGTGCTCGTTTCGAGTAACGAACCCCATTGAAGTCAATTGGAGACTCGAGCATTTAGGCTCTGCCTAGGGAAGGCTGGGTGAAAACCTGGAAACCTCAGAAAATGATGGAAACACCACATAAATGGACAGGAAACAGCAGAGGCAGCATATATGGATGCCTCTGAGGCTGCATAATCCCACCATTACCCCAAATTCTCCTGCAACAGCCTGGTGGTTACCCTCATGGCAATTGTGCTCACCCAGACCAAGAAAAGCGAGGCACATGCCCATCACATGTTAGGGAAGCACCCAACTAGGTGCAACGAAGGTCCATCACCCATGCCCATGCTGGCACTGCTCTCCTATCCCCAGCCACACGATGCAGGCATAAGCCTGACACAGCATTGTGGTGACACCAACAAGTGACCAAGTTAGATGATGTAACAGGTGAGCCACACAAAAATTTACCCTGACGCAGCATGGCAGTGACAACAGAGTGACCGAGTTAGACTGAGGTAGCAGGAGGTGAAGCGCGGATGGTAATTCGAAGGAGGAGGAGGAGGAGGAGGGGTTGGAGGAAGAGGCATAGTAAGTCTGAGAAACCGTGACCGAGGTAAGCCCCGCAATCCTCCAAGTGGGCAGTACATGAGCGGCCCCAGGGTCAGACTCGGTCAGAGTGACCGAGCTACACGACGGTAGCAGGTAGAGCACATAAAAAATTTAGCGTGGCCCTGTATGTGGACATTGAGGCTTGTGCATGTAGGTGGGCTAAACTTTTTTTTCTGCTTGCGCTCCAACGTCTGCTGTAATGACAGCTGAACATTGCGCAGGGACACATTGGTGGACAGTGTGGAGGATCATGGAGGCGTAGGGGTGGTTTTCCGGCGGAAGGCCCTCGTGCTGGGCTGGGGGTTGACTCGCAGAGGCAGCAAGTGACACAGGGGAAGGAGCAGTGGTGGGAGCCACATGAGGGGAACGGACGGCCTTGGTTCCATAGTGTTTAGCACTCGTATACCTGCGCATGCTGGTGGTGGTTAGGCTGGTAGTGGTGGAACCCCCACTTAAAATTTTGGCATCAACTGGTACGACTGTCAACATTGAGCTTGAACTAGTGGGGCATGTGTGGTATCGATTCTTCTCAGTTTAAAATCGTATACGTCCCCTATCTTGGGACCATCTATTTCATGGATTTTTTGAACACGGAAAAGGAAAAAGAGCTTGCTCTGGCCAGGGGAGTGTCTTTTCTACTGCAGCTAAGGGAACGTGTCCATGCTCTGCCTATCACAGGTCAGGAGCCAATTAAAAGAAGAACCAAAAAAAATCTGTTCTTCTTATCAGTTCAAAATCTAATACGTCCCCTATCCGGGTAAATTGTTTGGAGAGAGGGCCTGTAGTAGGTGGGGGGCAGGCTGGGGGGAAGGAGGTTGAGCTGGAAGAGCCAGAGGAGTGCCTCCTTGGCTAGCATGTGTGGTGGTGACAACAGCCGGATGGAGTTCGAATGACGACGCAGGACCCCAACTTGAAAATTTAGCATCAACCAGTACGGTTGTCAACTCTGAAATTTGTCAAGTGGGGCATGTATTCTATGCATTCTTCTCAGTTTAATACCGTATACGGCACCTATCCGGAAAAATAGTTTGGAGAGAGAGAAAGAGAGGAAAAAGACGTATTTTTAAAAGTGACGTTCAGTATAGATCAGTTAAAGAGAAAGGATTTTATGAAATGGATTTGTATCACTGAGAGCAAAAGAACGTATTTTGTTACGTGAGGTGCAGTATCGATCACTTGGAGAGAAAAAGGGGAATGTGCAGACTTGGGCTGCTATAGTGCAAACCACTCTGGCGATGACCACAGAGTGAGCGAGTGACACTGCGGGAGCAGGCGAAGCACATCAAAATTTATTATGGCCCTGTATGGCGGCGATGACAAAAAAAAGAGCGAGTGACACTGAGGGAGCCCAGAGGAGAAAACAGGAAGAAATCAACTGTCATCATGGCTTCACTCACTCCTCCCTATGTGTCTTTCAGACAGGCACGCTTCGGCACCAGGATGTCTCGTATGTGGGAGGAAAGAGGTGTGTCCAGAAGTTGGCGGAGCTATGCAGATAGGTAGGCCAAAGAAGAGCATGATGGTGGGGACAGCCTGTCTCTCTAGTTGTCGGCGAGAGAGATACAGCAGGAGTGCTCCTGAATTGTGCCCGGGGCCTGGAGGCTGTCTCCTTGAGAAATGCTCAGAGTGGCCGAACGCCGGGCTCGACGGCTGACCCTTTTCGGGTTATCGATTGTCGAAATGTTGGCTTACATCAAGTTTAGTATCTGTTCTTATCAGTTGCTGTGGCTGTTGGTGGTAAAGTGGTGAGCATAGCTGCCTCCCAAGCAGTTGACCCGGGTTCGATTCCCGTCTATCGCATTATGTGGCCCTGCGAAAAAATTGATTGGAGAGAGGGCCTGTATGTGGTCCTCCGGAAAAATTATTTGGAGAGAGAGAAAGAAAGAGAGAAAAAAGACGTATTTTTAAAAGTGACGTTTAGTATAGATCAGTTAAAGAGAAAGAAAGGATTTTATGAAATGGATTTGAATCACTGAGAGCAAAAGAACGTATTTTTTAATGTGACGTGCAGTATAGATCACTTGGGGATTAAAAGGGGAATGTGCAGACTTGAGCTTCTATAGTACAAACCACTATGGTGGTGACAACAGAGTGAGCGAGTGACACTGCGGGAGCAGGCGAACCACATAAACATTTTTCATTTCGTGGCCCTGTATGGCGGCGGTGATAACAGAGTGACTGAG
The DNA here is from genome assembly GCA_900303285.1 of Rhinella marina. NCBI lineage: Eukaryota > Metazoa > Chordata > Amphibia > Anura > Bufonidae > Rhinella > Rhinella marina. The sequence continues at coordinate 4,278 of ONZH01010782.1, read as the reverse complement.
TTAGTATGCGGTAGCTGGTGAAGCACCCAAAAATTTAGCCTGACACAGCATGGCGGTTACACCACCAATGACTTTGTCCGACTGAGAATGCAGTGAAATGGCTTTTGTTGAGCCTCCATAATTTTTTTTTCTTTTCGGAGTACATAAAGTCGACCCTCAGCAAAAAAAAATTTTTTTAAATCTCGGTATTTGCGCCTCCATTGTTTTGGACTGTCTGACACTTCTGAAACATTGTTTTAAAGTGTCTGTAGTTTACACTGCGGAAAAATTGTTTGGAGAGAGGGCCTGTAGGCGGCCCTCCAGAAAAATTGTTTAGAGAGAGGGCCTGTAGGTGGCCCTCCGGAAAAATTGTCGTAAAAGAGTGCCAGTTGGCCCTCTAAAAAATTGCGTTTTGGGTCAGCGTTAGGTAAAGACGACAAGGAGGAGGAGGAGTAGAGTAGAGGAATCGGATACATAAGTAACGTTAATCTTTAGCTGATTTCCCCCGGAGATTTGAATTCCGTGGAAATCCAGGCTTTGTTCATTTTAATAAGCGTCAGCCTGTCAGCGCTGTCATTTGACAGGCGTGTACGCTTATCGGTGATGATGCCACCAGCTGCACTGAATACCCGCTCTGACAACACGCTAGCGGCAGGGCAGGCCAGCACCTCCAAGGCGTACAGGCCACCTGTCCAGCTTTGAAACCCAGTAGTTGTATGGAGCAGAGTGATCGGTCCAGACATTGGTATGGTCAGCTAGGTACTTTCTAACCATCTTTCTGTAAAGCTCACCCCTACTCTGTCGAGACTGGGGACAGGTGACAGTGTCTTGCTGGGGTGACAAAAAAACTGACAAAAGCCTTGGAGAGCGTTCCCCTGCCAGTGCTGGACAAGCTGCCTGCTCGCCTACTCTCCCCCGCTACTTGGCCCACAGAAGCACGCCCTCTGCCGCTAGCGGTGTCAGATGGGAAGGATTGTTTCAGCTTGTGCACCAGGGCCTGTTGATATTGATTCACTCTCATACTCCTTTCCTCTACAGGGATGAGAGTGGAAAGGTTCTGCTTGTACCCTGGGTCCAGGAGAGTGAACACCCAGTAATCGGTGTTTGAAAAAAATTCTTCTAACGCGAGGGTCACGGGATAGGCAGCCTAACATGAAGTCTGCCATGTGCGCCAGAGTCCCAACACGCAAGAATTCCCTCTCCTCACTGGCCTGACTCTTCATTTCCTCCTCCTCCTCTTCAGCCCATACACGCTCAAGAGTTAAAAAGGACTGAGCACTGGTACCCTCTTCTGTCTCGCCGACATTCTCCTCCTCATCCTCATCCCCCTCCTCAGATACGCGCTGAGAAACAGACTGGAGGGTGCTCTGGCTATCAAGCAACGTATCTTCCTTCACCGTCTCTTGTGACAAGCGCAAAGCTTCCGATTTCATGCTGAGCAGTGAATTTTTCAACAAGCAAAGCAACAGGATGGTGAGGCTGATAATGGCGGCATCACCGCTGACCATCTGTGTTGACTCCTCCAAGTTTGTCAACACCTGGCAGATATCAGACATCCACGTCCACTCCTCATTGTAGACTTGAGGAAGCTGACTGACCTGACTACCAGTTCTGGAGGAAGTTGACATCTGGCAGTCTACAATCACTCTGCGATGCTGGTAAACTCTGGATAACATGTTTAATGTCGAATTCCATCTTGTGGGCACGTCGCACAACAGTCGGTGAGCCGGCAGTTGTAGGCGGCGCTGCGCTGCCCTGAGAATGGCAGCATCTGTGGTCGACTTGCGGAAATGCGCACAGATGCGGTGCACCTTGGTGAGCAAATCAGACAGATTGGGGTATGTCTTGAGGAACCGCTGAACTATGAGATTGAACACGTGGGCCAGGCATGGCACATGTGTGAGTCTGCCAAGTTGCAGAGCCGCCACCAGGTTACGCCCGTTGTTGCACACAACCATGCCTGGCTTGAAGTTCAGCGGTGCCAGCCACAGATCGGTCTGCGCCGTGATGCCCTGTAATAGTTCTTGGGCCGTGTGACTTTTGTCACCGAAGCTCAGCAGTTTGAGCACCGCCTGCTGGCGCTTAGCCACGGCACTGCTGCTGCGCCTAGAGCTACCGACTGAAGTCGCCGTGCCCACGGATGGTAATTCGGAGGAGGAGGTGGAGGAGGGGTCGAAGGAGGAGGCATAGTACGTCTGAGAGACCATGACCGAGGTAGGCCCCGCAATCCTCGGTGTGGGCAGTACATGAGCAGCCCCAGGGTCAGACTCGGTCCCAGCCTCCACCAACTTAACCCAATGTGCCGTCAGTGATATATAGTGTCCCTGCCCGGCAGCACTTGTCCACGTGTCCGTGGTTAGGTGGACCTTCTCAGAAACATCGTTGGTCAGGGCACGGATGATGTTCTGTGACACGTGCTGGTGTAGGGCTGGGACGGCACATCGGGAAAAATAGTGGCGGCTGGGGACCGAATACCGAGGGGCAGCCACCGCCATGAGGTTGCGAAAGGCCTCGGTCTCTACCAGCCTATAGGGCAGCATCTCCAGGCTCAGCAATTTGGAGATGTGGACGTTGAGGGCTTGGGCATGTGGGTGGGTGGAACTGTATTTCCTCTTGCGCTCCAGCGTCTTCTGTAAAGACAGCTTAACGCTGCGCAGGGACATATTGGTGAACGCTGTGGAGGATCGTGGAGGCGAAGGTGTGGTTTTACGGCGGGAGGCGCACGTTTCGGGGTCCTGGGCAGGGGGTTGACTAGCAGAGGCAGCAAGTGACACAGGGGAAGGAGCAGTGGTGGGACCCGCAGGAGGTGAACGGCCTTGGTTCCATTGAGTGGGGTGTTTAGCACTCATATGCCTGCGCATGCTGGTGGTGGTTAGGCTAGTAGTGGTGGCACCCCTGCTGATCCTGGAGTGGCATAGGTTGCACACCACAGTCTGTCGGTCATCCTCACTTTCTTTAAAGAACCTCCAGACTTGCGAACATCTAGGCCTCGCCACGGGAGCTTCACTACGTGAAACAGTTGCTGCTGATGCACCAGCTCTGGCCCTGCTTCTCCCTCTGGCCACACCACTGCCTCTTGCAACCTGTTCTGGTGCAGCACTCGCCTCCTCCTCAGAAGCACTGTCTTCACTCGGCTTATCAACCCAGCTTGGGTCAGTCACCTCGTCATCCTCCGATTCCTGTCTGCTCCCCCCTCGGACTTCCTGCCCTGACAACAACTTCACCACTGTCTGACAACCATGTCTCCTCATCGTCCGACACCTCTTTAAACACTTCTTCCACTAAGTCAACAATGTCATCACCCTCAGACTGCGACAGCTGGAAAACTTGGGCATCGGGAAAGAGGTCAGCAGCAACCTGAGAAGTGGTTTGTGACTCTGGGAAGGGTCCAGAAAACATTTCCTCAGAGTATGCCGGATCGCATTCCAAATTTTCCTGGGAGGGGGCAGACTGGGGGGAAGGAGGTTAAGGTGGAGGAGCCAGAGGAGTGCTCCCTTGGGTAACGTGGGTGGACTGTGTGGAAGACTGACTGGTTGGCAAATTACTTGAAGCATTGTCTGCAATCCACAACATCACCTGTTCGCACTGTTTTGGTTTCAACAGTGCTCTACCACGTGTCCCTGTAAGTTGAGACATGAAGCTAGGGAGTGTAGCTCTGCGGCGTTCCCCTGCTCCCTCATCAGCAGGAACTGTCTCACCCTGCCCAGGACCACGGCCTCTGCCCCTGTGGTAATTGAATGCCCACGCCCACGCCCATGCCCTCGTCCTCGACCCTTAGCCCTGGGGTTCAACATTTTCTGTATATAAGTGTATTATATATACCAAAAAGAAAAAGAAAAAGGGGCCTGCTGTATTGAAACCCACAAATCACACTGAAACTATTAGATTAGTCAGACTTGGTCTGCTTAAGTGCAACCCAGACAAATGTCGCACAGAGATTTTTATAATGTAGCTGTATCAGTGAGAGCAAAAGACCGTATTTATTACGTGACGTACAGTATGGGTCACCTGGACAGAAAATACGGATTGTGGTTTGTGGTGACTGGCCAGATGAACTGTGACACACACAATGGTTCCACACAGCTGTATGAAATGGATTTCTATCACTGAGATTAAAAAAAAAAATATTTTTTTTTTTTTTTTTTTTTTTTTTTTTTTTACGTGACATGCAGAATATATCAGAGAGAAAACTTAGCCCCTGCTGACTGTGGCTATTTTCATTGCAACCTAGACAAATGTCACACAGAGATTTTTCTAATGTAGCTGTATCATTGAGAGCAAAAGACCTTTTTTATTACG
>ONZH01010781.1:0-59767 GCA_900303285.1 Rhinella marina | reverse complement strand
TATACAGTATAATCCGTACACGCATGCTGTATAGTATACAGTATAATCCGTACCAGTTATAATCCGTACACCATGCTGTATAATGTAAGGTATAATCCGTACACCATGCTGTATAATATACAGTATAATCCGTACACCATGCTGTATAATATACAGTATAATCCCTACACCATACTGTATAATATAAAGTATAAACAGTACACTATGCTGTTTAATATACAGCATAATCCATCCTTGTGGCTGCCACCATTCAGTATAACATCTCCTTAATTTAAAAAATAAATAAATAAAAATCAGTAGCTCATGTATACATTTCTTTATTGGCAAATGGGGGTGTGGCAGGGGAGGAGCCAGGGCAGCATGTGGGATGAGCTGGGGTAGTGGGCGGGGTTAGGGGCCCCATTCAGATTCTTGCTATGGGGCCCAATGATTTCTATGTACGCCCCTGGAATGGTGTGCACCAGAATGCATTCCGTTCTGTTTCATGCATTCCCATGACGCACACAGAAGCTAAGCGAGCAGTTTTTTTGAGTGTGTCCTGGAAAGCAAAGCAAGACGGATCAGTCATGACACACAATGTAAGTCAATGGTGACGGATCCGTTTTCTCTGACACAAAAGAAAACAAATCCGTTACCCATTGACTTACAATAGTTTTAGAGACGGATCCGTCTTGGCTATTTTAGAGACAATACAACACGATCCATTCATAACAGATGCAGGTGGTTGATGGTGGATGATTATCATGACGTAAGCGTTTTTGCTGATCCATAACGGATCCAGCAAAAAACGCAGAAGTGAAAGTAGCCTTAGCTGTTGAGAACCTGTGGGGGTTTCCCTTCTCCAGAGGGTTGTTCACTCATTTATTGTTAATTGCTATACTCAGGGTAGTTCATGCATATCTGATCAGTGGGGGTCTCACAGGTACATAGCATTTAGTAATATCCTGTAGGCCTATGTCTCTTTGCCATCTACTGACTTAAAGGGGTTGTGCAGCCTGTTTGTATTGATAACCTATCGCCAGGATTGTTCATTCATATATGATCAGCGGGGGTCCCACAGGAACATAGCATTAAGTAATATCCTGTACACCTAGGTCTCTTTTCAAGCTACTTACTTAAAGGGGTTGTGCATCCTGTTTGTATTGATAACCTATCACCAGGATAGGTCATCAACATCTGATCGACGGGGATCCGACACCTGGGACTTCTGCCGATCAGCAGTTTGAAGAGGAGGTGGTGCTCCATCCGAGCTCTACTTTATGTTCATTACGCTGCCCATTGTCTCGGAAGTGAGTATAAGAACAAGTACTCACTCCATTCACTTGCATGGAGAGAGTACTTGTAATAACACTATACCACAGCTACAGGAGAGACAACACGTAGTGTAATGAAGATGAAGTGGTACTTGCATGGAGCTCCATCTCCACTTCAAACAGCTGATTGGATGGATGTTGAACCACTGCTGATCAAATGGGCATCCTGGGTATACATCATCAATATAAACAGGCTGCACAACAACTTTAATAGAGATTTTCCTATTTTATGTTCTTTTTATTGTCCCAAAGGTTTAGAATTGTGGTACATATTTTGATGGTTTGTGCTAAAAACCAGGAGCATTTTAACATTGACTCATCCAATTCAGGATAACCTACAGCTTGTCCTGAAAATCCTTTACCCCAACGTTATACAGATTTAGATTGTTATTTTTCCTGTAGTTTGGATTATTGACTCTTTCCTAAATCTGTGTGATCTGATGCCATCTTAATACAAGTCAGCAGATTACTGGCTGATTACATTCTAAAATCAATATTAATGTAGATGTTCATTTCAATACACAGATATTTTTATAGGCGATGACTCATTAGGAGTCAGATCTTGTACAATAGAAAGTGCCAAGGAGATTAAGGTAATATGAATATAATAATATTGGAAGGTTCAATTTGGTTTCAAAATGCTCCTTTTCACAGCACTTTTAAAACCGCCTAACATTAAACATTTATAGTTTCTTGGGATGTTAGATGAAAATTTAACAATGAAGGACTCTGTTCTTTTCTAATCGGTGAAACGTGCGGCTGTGTCTTTATCACCACGGTTGGGCATAGTCTATTAAAAATACCTGCCATTAACTCAAAATGTAGATTATAATACTGAATGAATTAAATGTTCCATGGAAATCTACTCAGTGCTGCCATTCCAATCACATTGCTGAAATAATGCTCTTTATTGGTTCCTAATAATACTACAAATATTCTGAGTTTCCATCTCCAAGTACATTCTTAGGCCAATTTCAATTCAGCGTAATACAGGCACAAATACCAGCCCAACAGCATCATATGACCTGAATTAACATTATGATAGGTCCTCAGCTACAGTGCTTATATCTTTAGAGATGACTTTTCACCTTCATTGACATGTATATTATAGTAAATATTTCTGTTCCAAATGAAATACATTTGTGAAGTATTTTATCTTATAACTAGGGATGAGCGAACTTTTGAAAAGTTCGGTTCGGTTCGCTTCGGCGAACTTTCTTGAAGTTCGGATTCGTACGAACCGAACCTAAAACGAACCTTGCTATAACGGCTGAATAATTGCTTCTACAATAATGGGAGTCAGATAGGGTACAGTTTCGTTTACTTGCAGTTTCTATTACAATGAAAAAAGTGGAAAAAATCCAAGTGAATTCAACAACGGCGATGCAAAATATACGCATATTTGAGAATCTACACTAATGCGTACGATAATGCGAACATTCCCGCACAAATAACGAACATACAGTCTAGCGTTGTCAAAGGTACGCTACTTAACTAAATGAATATGTACGAATTAGCGTACGCATACACTGCGTCTGCGAACATTCCTACACAAGTAACGAACATACAGTCTAGCGTTGTCAAAGGTACGCTACTTAACTGAATATGTACGCATTAGCGTACTCATACACTGCATCTGCGAACATTCCTACTCAAGTAACGAACATACAGTGTAGCGTTGTCAATTGTACGCTACTTAACTGAATATGTACGAATTAGCGTACATTCTCAATAAATATGCGTATATTTTGCGTCGCCGTTATTTTAACCAGATTCGTTACGAACTTTGTCAAAATTCGGTTCGGTGACGAACCAAACTTTTGGGAAAGTTCGTAACGAATCTTGTTCGTTACGGTTCGGTTCGCTCATCCCTACTTATAACCATGTGTCTCCTCTGTTATTCGTTCTGGGTGTTATTATTTTACTTGTCAATGGGCTGCATCCAGGAGCATAGGTAAACGCTCATGGGCCCTGTTGGTAGAGTTCAGCTTGGGCCCCCCTGAATTGTGGCCATAGCCTTTGTGTTGCCTGAGGCAAAAATTGAAACGGCACCCCCCATGCCAAATTCTTGACCTAAACCCTTCCCTCCAGCTAGAGGTATCCTTCATGCACTTTCTATAATACCAGCGTCTTCTTATGTGGCCCAAGGGTCTTTGGGCCCCCTCAGGCTCCAGGGCCTGGTAGTGATTGCTACCTCTGCACCCCCTATAGCTACATCCCTGGCTGTATCCCTGCATAGTCGGGCACTGTAAGCTCTGATCAGACAGTATAACATTTTGTAAAGATACTTCCCCAACTGGTAACACCCAGTCTTCAATTTAGGAAAGGTACGATTCAGAGTTCCAAGAAATGATGCTAAAGATGTTTTATGGGAAATGCAACTATTTGCTAAAATAGACATGTCATGAGAGGTGACAGGTCTCAATTAAATTGCTAATATTTATTAATGAACATGTAACACATGCTGCTGTAATAATTAACTTCAGCAGAGGACCGCATCTGGATGAGATTCAGCCCACACAGGAAGTGGGTAGGGAGTAACTGCTCAAGTGTGTGCAGAGTCCAAGTGTATAGCTCTATTGGAGCAAGACCATAAGTGAAAGAACAGCTAGAGTAAAAAACTGCAACCAAGAGAGGATAAGTTATGGTCTCATAGCCCTATTGGAAGTAGATTGTCAGAACCAGCCAATTACTGGAGTATCTAGGAGGACATCTAGGAGAATGTTGCATTGTACACAAACCACTGCTATATGTACTACAACTTCAATACTGCATACAGTGCTGGCCAAAAGTATTGGCACCCCTGCAATTCTGTCAGATAATACTCAATTTCTTCCGGAAAATGATTGCAATCACAAATGCTTTGGTAATAATATCTTCATTTATTTTGCTTGCAATGAAAAAAAAACACAAAAGAGAATGAAAAAAAAGTCAAATCATTGATCATTTTACACAAAACTCCAAAAATGGGCCGGACAAAAGTATTGGCGCTCTCAGCCTAATACTTGGTAGCACAACCTTTAGACAAAATAACTGCGAACAACCGCTTCCAGTAACCATCAATGAGTTTCTTACAATGCTCTGCTGGAATTTTAGACCATTCTTCTTTGGCAAATTGCTCCAGCTCCCTGAGATTTGAAGGGTGCCTTCTCCAAACTGCCATTTTGAGATCTCTCCACAGGTGTTCTATGGGATTCAGGTCTGGACTCATTGCTGGCCACTTTAGAAGTCTCCAGTGCTTTCTCTCAAACCATTTTCTAGTGCTTTTTGAAGTGTGTTTTGGGTCATTGTCCTGCTGGAAGACCCATGACCTCTGAGGGAGACTCAGCTTTCTCACACTGGGCTCTACATTATGCTGCAAACTAGGCAGCAAAGCAACCCCAAAACATCAGGGAACCTCCGCCATGTTTGACTGTAGGGACCGTGTTCTTTTCTTGGAAGGCCTCTTTTTTTCCTGTAAACTCTATGTTGATGCCTTTTCCCAAAAAGCTCTACTTTTGTCTCATCTGACCAGAGAACATTCTTCCAAAAAGTTTTTGGCTTTCTCAGGTAAGTTTTGGCAAACTCCAGCCTGGCTTTTTTATGTCTGTATGTCTCAGAAGTGGGGTCTACCTGGGTATCCTACCATAGAGTCCCTTTTCATTCAGACGCCGACGGATAGTACGGGTTGACACTGATGTACCCTTGGACTGCAGGGCAGCTAGAACTTGTTTGGATGTTAGTCGGGGTTCTTTAGCCACAATCCGCACAATCTTTCGTTGAAATCTCTCGTCAATTTTTCTTTTCCGTCCACATCTAGGGAGGTTAGCCACAGTGCCATGGGCTTTAAACTTCTTGATGACACTGCGCACGGTAGACACAGGAACATTCAGGTCTTTGGAGATGGACTTGTAGCCTTGAGATTGCTCATGCTTCCTCACAATTTTGCTTCTCAAGTCCTCAGACAGTTCTTTGGTCTTCTTTCTTTTCTCCATGCTCAATGTGGTACACACAAGGACACAAGACAGAGGTTGAGTCAACTTTAATCCATTTCAACTGGCTGCAAGTGTGATTTAGTTATTGCCACCACCTGTTATTTGCCACAGGTAAGTAACAGGTGCTGTTAATTACACAAATTAGAGAAGCATCACATGATTTTTCAAAGCGTGACAATACTTTTGTCCACCCCTTTTTTATGTTTGGTGTGGAATTATATCCAATTTGGCTTTTTGACAATTCTTTTTGTGGTTTTAATGAAGATATTATTACCAAAGAATTTGTGATTGAAATCATTTTCTGGAAGCAATTGAGTATTATCTTACAGAATTGCAGGGGTGCTTTTGGCCAGCACTGTATAGTAAAGAGAGACTCTTGTTAAGTTTCATCTGGCCTGGTCTCTGACTCTCAACACCACATGCTGGCCATTGCATTTCCATCACATGTCCTGCCTAGCATCCACATGTACATTAACACAGGGAGCCCACAACTACAAGGAGTGTCCCAAGGGAACACAGGGTGCCCCTCCTTCACTGCACTGATCCCAGGGAATGACGGCCTCAGGGAATACACCATGACGTATCATCACCAGGGCCACTGCTGATCCTCGCTCCGGCTCCTCTACAAGGGGATGATAAATATCCCCCTAATTCATTACAGTAATAGAACATCTTTCCTTGTTATATTTGCAGGACCAGGAGTACATAATTACTTCTTAAAGATAATCTTTCCTTCAAAAGAAATTTAAAAAAATGGAGATGTGGAGCACTGGCCTCATATTGTACAGTACCTACATATTGCTCCAGTTTCATATTTATAGACACATTGGGTTGTAGAAGATTTAGATGATATTGGGAAGCAAAAGAATTGTACCATAGTAAATGCCCCAATTCTCCTGCATAATCATGAGGCCAGATTTAGAATAAAAATAACCCAAAAACTGGTGTACATGCCTTCCACCATATTTATTGACCATTTTATGGAAGGGCATGGCTTCATGTGAAAGAGCATGGCCTAAATGTGCCTTCAGGTGCCACAAAATGCATCAAAATGTTGTGTCAGATTTATCTTCTAATATCAGCCACTGTGATAACTGTGGCATTAATGCCACAGTTATTACACTCTCTTACTGTTAGACAGTATCATTAAATCTGCCCCCTAGAGTTAAATAAGAGACTACTGGCTACCTGCAACCGCCACTAGAGGGAGCTTAAAGGCGTTCCCCATACTGTTTATATTTCTCAATAATAAGCTCTTTAGTGGCACCTGTAGGTATTCAGAAGATTGTGACTTGAAGCTCACATCAGAAAGAATAAATGCCCACCGCTATTAGACATACAGACAAATTCACCAGCACAGTATTTTGAACCTACATTATTTAGGTTTAGAAAATCCAAAAGATAGAGATTCATTTTGAAGCGAAACTCCAGTATTGGACTAGATTTCTATTTTTTATTTCCTCTTAAATATATATAAACTGAGGATGAGCTAAGAGATAGAGCTTGCTTTGTAATTTTATATTGTATTGTAAATACTTAAACTCACCAAAAAGTTGGATTTGTTCAGTTCTAACTACAGTAGATATAACTATAATGGGTAGGAAGCATGATTCCTTGACTTTCTGCCACGTGAATGAATGTGCAGTAAGTTATAATAGTCAGACACAATACATTGGTTTTTATATTGATTTACAGTTCTTTATAGACTGTTCCTAGGCAGATAAATACTGTCTTCTTAGGGACTGCTATGTGCACATCCAGAGGGGTTTCACAGAGGAAAATAAAGCCACACTGATGAGTCGGATTGTCAAATATGTTTTTTTCATCTTTACTGTAGTAAAAATAATCTGCGTAAACAAGCACAATATAGCTATCCCCAATAGAACCTTTTCTACTCATCATGGGAGCAGACATTCCTTTTGAAGAAGCCTGAAAATTAATTGATTTTTTAATTAAAGGGAGTCTGTCGCCAGGAAATTTACTATTAAATCAGGCACGATGCCTTGTAGGTTAGCTCAGCTGAATGTAATAATAGCTTTCACTTAGCGATCTGTTCCCTTATTCTGGATAAAAAAATACTTTTTTACTTGAGCAGTTAAGTGCACCAGGGGCGGGCTGAAGCCACTCTGTGAACTCTGGCTCCTCCTATTTCCTTTACCTTGCGTCCTCCGTCTGTCCCAGTCTCTCGCCAGACCGGCGCATGCGCAGTGGCTCCGGCGATGCCATGCCCACAATGGGCAATGCAGTGCGCATGCCCCGGCCCGGCGAGAGACTGCACAGGGGCGGGATCTTGCCGGAACAGATGGAGCACACAAGTGAAGAGAAGGGGGGGGAGGCAGTGACTGGGTCGGGGAAAGCATTAAAAAAGCACATGAGCCCGGGCTCCACGGCAGTGAACGCCATCTCCGGGCACTTCCAACGGCTAATTTACATATGGTTTAAAGTAAGTTTTTGCAGTTTCTACAAGTCACATGAAAACGCCACAGGTACCATTACATTTGTGATTAGGTGTGCTATGCGACTATGTAAGTGCTTAATAGGGGCATAAGGAGGTGACAGACTCCCTTTAAAAATTAAAACTTATCCTGCAAAAACAAGCCCTCATATTTCTATGTGAACGGAAATGTAAAAAAGTTATGGCTGCGGGAAGGCAGGGAGTGAAAAACAGAAACTCAAAAACAGAAAATTGCAGGGTCCTGAATAGATTAAATACTTTAAAAAATCCTATATAAGCACACATGCTTAAAAGGCCACTGCAAGATATCATATAATTCACAATTATACCAATGTCTACAGATAAATGAGACCATTACCATTCACAGGGAGTCTGTTGCCTCCAAAATCAGTTTGAAAATAAGCAGCATACCAGTGTACAGCCCTACATTACTTTCTTGTTATTTTTCTTTTAGGATAAATATGTGTTTATCCCATTCATGATTTAATTGCACCATATACTGTGGCATACAATATAGTGGGAAGCATAGAAAAAAACGTTGAAAAAAATTTTTTTTTTGTTTTCACCAGCATATTCTGATCCCCATAACTTTTTTATAGTCAACGGATCTGTATGTGGACTCATTTTTTGCAGGACGATCTTTTGTTCCTCTTCATTTTGGAGTGTGTGTGACTTTTTATTAAAATTTGTTGGGAAGGTGAAGTGACAAAAAAATGGCACCATCTTCATTTTTTTCTGTTATGCCAGTCGTCATATGGGATAAATGTTTTTAGATTTTAATAGTACAGGCGTTTTCAGTTCTTATTTTTTTATTCAAGGGAAGGGGGGTGATTTGAATATACTGTATATATATATATATATATATATATATATATATATATATATATATATTTATTTATTTACATTTGTTATCTTTTTACTTTTTTTTTTACTTGTTTTTATTTTACTTTTTTTTATCACTCTAGGTGACTATAACATGCAATCATTAGATTGCCTCTTGTATTCTGTAATGAAGGCAATCCAGTCATATTTAGCGCTCCCAGATGGCTGCGATCATGAGCGGGCACCATCTTTAAAGAACTGACCTTCGCCGTCGATGTATGGTGGAGGTTAGGAAAGCATTAATATAGTCATCATATCTTCAGCTCCTGATGGCCTCACTGAGAAATTCTCAATTAAATAAAAAAAAAAAAAACCACAAAAAATGTCAAATGGGGTTGTATGTAACTGAACGTCTATATATTTTGTCAGGTTAGGAAAAGTAACCTTAAAAAGATTGAGTATTAGAAGATCAATTTCTATCTGTCATATTTGTGTGCTGGAATGTCTAGCAGCTTTTTCCCCAAGAACTCTTCTTGGTTAGGACAATTTTCTTTTTCCATCTAATTGGGAAGAGCATATGTGTCATGTCTGGAGCAAAAATGTGAGGTTAAGTGACAACGGCAATGAACATCTATGCCACCAGAAAATGGATGGGAAGGAATCTATCTTCAAGTCATAGTGCCAGTACTGAAATAACAAATTTTATATCCAACAGCTTGTGGTTTATCAAAGTTTCATTTTGCTCCTTAGCCTAGGAGTAGTAGACCAGAAAATATACTAACAACCTGATTTTGTCAATTATTTGATCCATGTACTTTAGGCATCAAAATGTGTATTTTTGATGCACATAAGACATAAAAAGTTTTAAAACTTTTGAATAATACTATTCTGCATGGAGAGCTTCATCACACACTTACAATGGGGGAAACAGCTTAAAGGGGCCATCAATGGGTGTTTAATCAACATAATGAAATGGTCACGGCACTCCCTGAACATCCATGACCTCTTTAATGTTTATCCAGTACCCATTGATACATTTGTTACATGTAACCGTGCTTGGTAATATAGCTCAGCCTGGCTTGTTTTGCTGATAAGTGGGAATCATTGGGGTCAGATCCCACTCATCATCATAATGATGGCCTATCATTAAAAAAAATCATTAAAAAGGTTGTCCATCTTTTGTGTATTTTTGAAAACCCCCACCATAGCCATATCTGCAAAAAAGTACTTACCTGATCCCCACCACTGGGTTCCAAATCCTTCCATGCTTGTCCTCGGCTGCCTCTCTCAGGTCTCCCGGTAAACATTCTCAGATATGTATATTATGAAAAGACCAACTCTGAAAAAAGCCTTGTATTCTGTCAGGAGATGTAGATTCTATATATATGGTGACCCAGTGGTTGTGATGTATATTGAATTTTTATAGGGAGAAACTGGAGTCCTTAACAAAATTTTTGGAAAGTTGAAAAGTGTGTTTGAGTTAAAGAAAATGTCCCCAAGGCAGCATTTGTGATAAAATAATAAAAGAATGTATATGTCAGGAATATAGTGGAGATACGGCCAAGGATAGATGTCCCTACATACTTGCAGTATTAGCCCTAAATGGCTGAACTGCAACTGGACGACAGCCCCTACGCTAAATAGGTGCCGAGACGAACACACAGACAGAACAAACACAAAAGCAGAGTCAACAGAAATTAATCAAAACCAAAAGGACTACGTAGCACCAAAGCGTGAGACAGAAAGTGGTCAAAAGAGAAGCCGGGGTCAGAAACACATATTAACAATAGCAGTACAGGAACCGGGAACAAGTGAACAATGCTAGTCAGCCAACAAAGGCAATGGTGAAAGAATAGGAGAGGATTTAAATAGAGCCGGGTCCCTGAATCAGAACCTGATAGGTCCAGTGGCCCGGCGCTCCAGTGGTCAGACCACAAACCCCTATTTACGACTAAGCAGCTGGACTGTCAATCAGCCCACTGCTTGTCTCCTCCAGCGCACGTTCGCTGCGGGGAGAAACAGAGCATTGCACCTCATTGCTAGGGATGTGGTTGCATCAATAGGGGCTTATCAGTGCTTTTCTCCCAGCACGGCAATGCTGAAGCTGAGGATCACACTGCTAGAACCCGGGCAGGTAAGTTTATTATAATATAATCACCTATTTCATCTCCTGCCACTTCCAGTGCCACTGTTCGGCTGCAGAAATTATGTACTCATACATACATACAGGATACACTGAAGCGATCTCTGGCAACAATGCTATATGACACATACTGTAACTGCTGAGGCCAGTGATTGGCTGTACTGATTGTGAGGAGCATCTGGGCACCTGGTGCTTCATTGCTGCAAACAAGGATTGCTGCAATCCTCCTGGCATTTAATAGGAGGAGGGATTTAATAGGCAAGTATACATACATACACACCTTTATTACTTCATCACAAATGCTGCCTTGGAGGCATTTCTTTTTTTTTTATAACTTGGACAATTAGTGATTGTCCAGGAAGACAGAGATACAACTGCATGTAAAATAGGCTGTGCATAGCTGCATATAAACTTGTCTGTACATGGCTGCAAAGAAAATATTCTGTACATGGAAATAAACAAAAAAAGTTTAGGGTTTTTTCCTTGTATTTTGATTTAACTTGCACTTTTCGTGCACTTTATTAGGCTATCACTCCACAATTATGTTCATAATAATATCTATCCTGAATGTACCACCAAAATGTCATGTGAGCTAATAAATATCAGATGAGTCAGTGAAATGAACTCATCAAATTACTAATGATTGAATGAAGCCTATTTCCACTGGCTACAGTTAATATGAATGCAATTAGTTGAAATATGCAGAGATAAACATAAGCATAACATGCTCCTAGTTCTTAATGCCAAAACCGAAACACGACCTTCAACTTTACATGCAGTTTATAGAACTGCACAGTTTGTTTATAGCTCAATGCAGCCTATTATTATAAACATTTTTTTCATTAACACATTTTAAAACCATGTGGCACATTTATTAAGACCGGCGTTTTAGACTGTGAGTCAGACTCAGTGTCAACAGGTGATCTCAGGTTTATCTAGTTAACCTGTTGTGCCATTGATACTAAATCTATTCTGTTATACATAGATTTACTGTGAGTCAGACTCAGTGTCAACAGGCAGTCTAATTATATAGGAGCGTTTATCTAGTTTAACTGATGCGCCATTCATATTTATTCTGTTCTGGTATACATAGACTTACTGTGAATCATACTCAGTGTCAACAGGTGGTCTAATATATAGGAGTGTTTATCCAGTTTAACTGCTGCGCCTTCCATACTTAGTTACATAGTTACATTACTGATTCAGTTACTGTACACTATGGCCAACAGACAGTTGCCTGGGCCCACAAAAGGAACGAGCAGTGGGAATAAGTAGCAGCAGAAGAAGGCTCTGTGGTAGCAGCAGCCACAGCAACAGGCCAAAGCTGCCACTATCATCCAACAATTCAGCTGCATTGGAATGGTTGACTCACTCTTCTACATCATCTCAAGTAACATCAGACAAACAGAGCCAGGAATTGGTGGGTTCCTCTGACACCACACTTAGTTGGTGTGGCCCAGGAATAACGTCTGTGCCCTCATCTGTCCTACAACTGCCTCTTTCTTTTGCTGCTCCTTCTGCTCAGTAAGTAACGCATGCTGCTGGCTCTGTCCACTTTTCAGCGAGTACGAGCTTAGTGAGGACAGTAGGCACCTACAGGCCAGTACAGACTTGAAGGAGAGGTCCTTTGCATCCTTCTTTAGGCATGCAACTAGAGATGAGGACAGTCGGGTGGGAGCATGTGTTGTGAGTGGTCAGGGATGTGGCCATGAGACTGATCTTGGCCATGAGACTGATGATAGGGTGACATAAGTGATGACCAGATAGTAGTAGATGATGATGTACAGTAGACGTTCACACATGGGAGCCGGGTGAAGAGGGGGCATCATCATCAGAGGGTGAGGATGGCAGCAGGCCTGTGAGACAGCAGTGGGTGGTAGCGTGCCAATGAGCCTGCAGGGTGGAAGCAGTGGGAAATCTGGAGCCAAACACTGCCAGAGTAGACCATCTTCTTCTCAGAAGCCTACCTATCAGAAAACAACTAGTGGTGCATGGGTTCATAAAGAGAGCAGAAGGCAGTCAGCCTCAAGTGGAGGGGGTAAAATGCCTTTCTTGGCAGTGTGGGATTTTTTTATCAAGTCGCTGGAGGAAGTTAGCTTGCCAGATGCAGGATATGTTGCCAGAAGTTGAAGCGTGACCAAGGTGCTAATTTTGGCACCACGGCCCTGCGTCCACACTCATACACCATAAAGTGGCCAGGGAAAACCATGGCACTAACATAGTGTTACAGCCTGATGCAGCAACCGTTGCATCATCCAGTGGCCCGCACTCCTTCTCCAGCAGTCAGGGCTCCTGAACCTCAGCAGAAGGAAGCTGTTGTTCCTTCCCTTCATCTATTGCTCCTGATGCTCCTCTTCCTCCTGATCCCCCTCACATTTTTCGACAGCAATTGATCACAGAGGCTATTGCAAAGAGACAACAGTATGCATGCACTCATCCAACGGCACTGAAGCTGAATGTGCACCTGGCCAAGTTGCTGGTACTACAGTCCCTTCCTTTTCATGTTGTTGACTTTGGACCTCTCAGACACCTGATGGCTTGCGCCCAGCCAAGGTGGAAAGTAAAAGAAAAGAGAAAGCTCCAGCTTCCCAGTAAAATCAGTATTCTTTATTTGTTAAGTGATACAAACTCCCATAAATAGATTTTATTTGAGTTTTTCTTTAAAAACACGTTTGTTGAGAAGATGGTGGACCAGTCCTTGAGCCTGTTGGCGTCTGGTACAGTTCATGCGAGCACTGATGAGTGGAGCTATAACTATGGTCAAGGACAATTTATGTATGTCCTTTACAGCTCACTGCGTAAATATGGTGATGGCAATGCCACATCTGCATTGTAATGATGGGATTTATGTGCCAATATCCTCCTCTGCCTCCACATCCTCCACCTTGCCCTCAGCCTCCACTGTAGGCACAATTCAGAGTGGTCCTGCAGTGTACCACCTATGCAAAGCACAATGTTGTAATGCGGTTTTGCACAAGGTCAGTCTGGGCAAACGGAGTCACACCAGGGAGGAACTGCTATGTGGTTGCTATCCAGTTTGTGGAGTCTTTCACCGAACTGCAAGATGTTTTGAAAATATGCAACGTTTCCACAAGTTGGAACTCCACACTCCCCATGTTGGACTGAATGTATGAGCAGAGGAAACCCATGACTGATTTCTTGATGATGCAGATGGACAGGACTACTCCCCAGTGTGACATCGATATTAGAAAGGGGCAGCTCATGCGTGATACCTGCTGTTTGCTCATGCCATTTGATTATGCCACTTTATTTGCCAGGCACCAGAACTAGGGGATGAATGATGTCATTCCACTTCTTCACGTCCTGGAGGGGATGCTGATAAATCTGACTGACGAGGGGACATCTTACGGCCACATGAGCCCTGTGGAGGCTGAACTGGCACGGCAGGAGCATGAGGACAAAACTCAGGAATTCTATATAAACTAGGTGGTTTATCTGCCCAAGCAACAGGAGAGGAGCAGGAGGAGCTAGAAGGCGATGATTAAACCGAAGCAGGTGACCCCAACAGACTGTGGCAGTATGCAGTGGAGATGGAGGCAGGGAGTCCCTCTGAGTCCCTTGCACAAATAGCTATATGCATGCTGTGTTGCTTGCGTAGTGACAACCACATTACTTCCATTCGGCAGAGGGATGACTACCGGCTGTTATGTACAGTGGGTCTGGACCCACTGTGCCAACTAACCAGTTTAGGCTAAACCTAAGGGTGTTGTCCTGGCAGTTGCTTGGAATTCACCTTTTAACCCCTGTACAAGGATCTGGATTTCGCCACAAGGAACCAACAAGGACGCTACCTCCTGGAGTATACCTGGTGTAGTTGGCTGCTGACACACAAGTGTCAGAGACACCAGTCAGAAGCACCAAGGATACAGGCAAAATCGTATTCTGAACATAGTTCAGTAGTTAAGACTGGCTGAATACTTGCATATTTCAAATAGCAGTTCCAAGGTCAGGGCAGGCTGAGCACAAGCGTAATCCAGTTAACAGTTCCAAGGTCAATCAGGCAACAAGGTTTGGTACACGGATATCCAGACGAAATCACCTTCACCAGTTACTAGCAAGGGAAAAACCTCAAAGCTCAGGCAAGGAGGTTGAACCACAGAGCTAGATAGGAAGACTGATCAGGAACTTAACCAGAACCTGGAAAGGGGCAGGGGGAAAAATTAACCCTCTCAGTGCTGAAGGAAAGTTTACAGAGCTCTAATCCTAATTCACACAGAATTGGGAGCAGAGTAGAGCGACGTCTGTGCTTGCCCAGGACAGCAAGACTGCGGAGGGCACAGACCGGCAGTGTGACACTGGTTCACTACAATGTTAGACTCTTGCTACCGGTCCAAAATGGGGGCTTTTTTACACCTCCTGAGAGGGATGAGAAACTTAACGACTATCAAGACAACCTATGTAGTCGGTTGGCCACTGCCTATGTTCGCTATTGCCCATTCTCACAAAGATCTAACTGGGGGGATCCTCTGAGCTTACATTCCATTGGCATGACTGCTGGAAGGGAACGGGGGAGGGGTGGTGGTGGGGTATGGGCAGCAACTATGCCTTGAGTCTCTGATGAGCAGTTTTCTTAATCCACCTACTGAAGAAACCAGCCAGCAGCAGGACAAGGAGCAGAACCAGAACCAGCAGGTGGTGGCATACTGCCAAACTTCAAGCTTTACAAGCTTTCCTGCCTGGCCAGTAGTGTTGAGAGACTAACCTAACCTTTATACAGATGAACTCCCTTCCCATTCTGTTCTGAGGCCACAATTGTGACTCTTCATGCTGTTTCCACCTTCACCACTTTGTTTCAGGGTCCCTATTGTGACTCTTCATGCTGTTGGGACCCTCACCAGTCTGTTACGGGGCCACTAGTGTCCCTGTTTGGCAGTGTTCACATCACCATTTATTTTTGACCGGTCAGAAGAACTGAAAACATTGAAGAAAACAAAAAAAAAAGCGGGTCCTGCCTAGTGTTGAGCGAATTTGTGAACTTGTGAAGTTCGGCGTTCGGGTTATCTAGGAATTCCGTAATGGATTCTGTTAGACTTCTATTATGACGAAATGCTGACCAAATAGTGACCATGTAAAGGATGGTGCTCAAAATATACAATCCACTTTTTTTGGCTGTTCTTCTGACAGATCAGAAGAAAAGAAAAATAAATAGTGACGTCAACACGACCTTACTGCTGACACACTCCCCACTCTGTCACGGGGCCACTACTTGAATCATGGGCCACTGCACGGCTCAGTCCACAGCCATAAATTAGACCTGCCTGTAACATTGACCTGTAAGGCTGAGTTCACACTTCAGTTATTTGGTCAGTAATTTCCATGAGATTTTGTGAGCCAAATTCAGGAGCCAAGCCTACTCTCGGATTAGGTATCATGAGTACATCTACACTTGTCCTGTGGGTTTCACCCATATCTGTTTTTGGCTGATAATGAATGATGAGAATAACTGACCAAATAATATAGTTCTACAGCTAACAGAAAGGATTCAAAGGCATATGTTTGCACTGCTACAACATGGATTAAAAGAACCTTTGTTTTTCCTCCACTAATTTTTGTTGGTGCTGCCACATGTCTTTTTTTTTTGTTCCACTAAAGAGTCATTTGGACGCAAGTCCGACAAGGGTGCATTTTTTTTTTTTTTTTGCTTTACTGAAGGCTGCTGTATGCTTTTCTTTTGGTTTAACAGAAGGGATTAGCTAGGAAAGTTGGTGGCTTGCACAACGATGATGTGCACATCCATATATGTGAGCTGCCTGTCATTCTGATGCACAGTAACTGTTTTGCTACCAGAAAGGATTAGCTATGCATGTTGGTGTAATGCACGTTAATGAACATCGAGATACACTGTTCATGCAGTTTAACTCCAGGAAGGAATAGACCTGATTTAACTTTGTGTCAAGTTAAATCGAAACAAACCGAATTTCTTGGAGAAATTCAGTGAAGCGTCCAATTCAAATTTTTGAAACCTTCGCTCATCTGTACCACCAAATTCACTGGCTGAAAGTTTTGACATTGACTTGTTCAAGCTAAAAATCACATCCATCCATCCCATTATCTGTAAAACTGTTGTTTTAACCATCCAACACTGAATAATCTTCCTTTTAACTAGTGCTCGGTCAAACTTTTATGTTACTGTAACTTTAATTTATTCCTAATGATTAATGGTGCTGATTTGTCATCAGATGAGGTGTTCTTATCTCATAATGCTGTCCAAGGAGCAGACTTCAGAATGGGAAATCACACTGCCACATGCAGTGAGTTTCTTGCACTGAACTAGCTCGTCTGTGTCTGGCCTTAAAGTGATTTTCCACTGGGAAAAAAAATTGGAATGAAGGGGCTCAGTGTAGGTTTTAAAAAAAGAAAAAAAAAAGAAAAAACAACCAATACCAACCAGTGTGGTCCCCAGCCGCTCCTGTTTTGTTGCTACCTGTTGCTCTCTACTTCCTGGTTCTGTCTCAACACCAAGCAAATGCCACTCAGCCAGTAACTGGCAGAGATGGGTCAAAAGTTGAGTAGGCTTTTTCAGACATTTCCTGTGTACCAAGACTGGGCCAAGAAATAGGGATCCAGGCTCACAGCTCCAAGATTTTATAATGTACTCATTTTTAAAACAGTATATCATGGCAAAAAAATATATTTCCTTACATGAAAAAAATAATCTTACAAATTTCTAAGCATTACTCACAGCTGAAATGAGGGATGAGCCATCAATGAACTCATGCTTTCTCATATGTACATTCCTGTTCAGTGACTTCTTTATCTATTAAACAGTAGCAGAAATGCAGAATCCATGTACTGATTAAAACAAACATTTTTGTTAATGTTACACTTAATTCGCTCCTGTCTTTAGCAAATGTGTACACCAAATTTTTTGCAACACATTTGCTGCCAAAATAGATCATCTTGAAATTGGACAAATCCACCGCTGTACCATTCTGTTCATAATGCATCGTTATTCCACGTGGGATTGAAGTCAATTCAGAAAATGGAAGAGCGTGCAGGCAATAAAATAGAAGTTACAGTACATCAGATAGTTCATCATTACTCAGGAGACGGGGCACCGAGAGGGTCAGAACCTGGGAAAATAATTAGACTGTTAAAAACAGTTGACGCAAATATAAAGACAGAGCAGCAAATAGATGTCTGGTTGTGATTCTCTTTCTTTTAGAAGCGTTGTGTACTTGCTGCCTGTTCTACTTTCCCTTTTCTTTAGTGTAATTTTATGAGTCTTAGAAACTATTCATTTCAGTTTCATATTCCTATAATATGAATTCATATAATTAAAAGGAGTCTGTCAGCAGGAAATTCACTGATAAACCAGGCACAATGGGGGAACTTTAGTAAGACTAGTGTTTTCCTCACCAGTCCCAAGACCCTCTGCGCTGCCTGCGCCTCTACATAATTTTGTCACTTCGTCCGGCAGGTTGTGTAACAGACATAATTCCTCGCCAGCCCTCTTGTTGGCATAGATTTAAGCCATTTGCCATGCCAGAAAATACTGTGGAAAATGATAAATGGGCCACGCCTACCGGCCCGCCTGCTTCTCCACCCATACTATGCCCCCCTTTTCTTGCCACTTCTGAACAGTGGCATGAAGGGAGAGAAGTTGTAGATTTTGTTACATGCTATTTTTGTGAAAGAATACTATTGTGGTGTATATCAATAAATGTCCTCCAATGTCTTGTAGGACAAGCTCAGCTAAATGTAAACATAACTTTCTTTAAGCTCCTTTCACACAGACCGATATCTGGCAGATAATTGGAACAAAGCCGATTGTCAGCAGAGATGAGAGTTGCATTTACACGTAGCAATCACCCTCACTGTATGGAGACAAGCAATCGATATAGCAATTGCTTGTCTCCATACAAAACCATTGTTCCTTCACAGCAGATCGCTGTTTAGACACAGAACAACACGATCACCCAATGAATGAATGTTTGCTTGTTTATTGGGTGATTTCTAGCATATTATTGGGAATGAGAATTTATACAAACGGTTATCCCCAATAATCTTTCAGATCATCTGCCGTATAAAAGGACATTAAAGGGGTTGTCCAAGTAATTTTTTGTCCGTTGTATGTTTCTAACTAGACAAATGTAATGTTTTTTTAATACACTTACTTTAACTTTGGTGGCCCCTTTCTCAGATTTCACTGAGGGTCACATGAACTGCCATGTCAGCTTCTCTCCCTGCTCTGCTGATGTTTCGTGTAAAAGCCTCAGAGATCAGATAAGAGTCTGTACACGAGACATCATTGTGCTGGCCACACCCCCTGTGCTGCCGGCTGCTGCTGCTCTCTCCCTAGATTCTTTCAGATAAGATTTTAACCCCTTCAGCCAGCACAAACTCAGGGCTGAAGGCTTTACTGAGCAGCTGCAGGCAGTGAGGAGACAAATGCTCGGAACAGGAGCTGATAGACTAGAGAAGATCTGTAGAGTATTGCGCAAGAACCGGTAGGGGGAAGATCCTGTGTGCAGCAGCAGTGTCATTGTATAGCTGGGGCTTGTAGTCCTACACATACAACATGCTGCTCAGTATCCCATCAGGCAGACATGTCACTCAGAGCAGCACTTGTATTCACTCCCTTTGCAGAGCAGGGGAAGGGGCAGAGATTGTTGTTGTTGCATGTAAACAAAGGGCCAGAAGAGAACCAGGGAAATGTGGAAATATAGATTTTTTTTTTGCCTAAAACTTGCTTAACTTAGTCATATATTGCTGCCCATCATATTTACAGTGCTATATATATATATTTTTTATAACTCGGACAACCCATTTAAGTGATCTATTACATTATTCTGGAGAAAAGGTGTTTGTACTCCATATGCAAATGAGCAGGTAAGTACACCTAGGGTGGGCCCAAGCCAGCCATTCTCTGCACCCCTGCTCCTCCTGCCCCTCCCTCTCCGACTTTATTGAAAGGGCCATTCGAGATGACTATACCTGTGCTGTGAATTAAGAAGGAGATGGAGGGGCAGTGATTTTCCCGGTTACAGACCCCCTATAAAGGTTATGCTGCCCACCAATAAGAATGATATTTTTGAAAGTTCTGCTAACATTAACAGTAACTGCTAACAGTAAATATTACTTATATGCATTTTCCAATTTTTGTGTTCTGATTATGGATCTCTTGTCTTACAGCTTTTAAGACTATAATACTATTTCAAATTTATATAAATCATCCTTAAAGGTGACCACTACAGACTTGTGTGTTTTAGTAAATACCTATATATGCAGCGAGCCGCAGAGGAGTGTGTGGAAGATGGGAGTGGTAGTTGTGGTTCTGGAGGTAGTAGTAGTATTCACAGTTCATGGTGGCAGTCTGCATTCTGGTGCTCCCTAGGGCTGTGCAGAGACTGGAGGGCACACCACTGTGCAAACTAATCCTAAGGGCATTATCCTGGTAACCCCCTAGTATTCACCCTTTAACCTATGTTCAGGGATCTGGCCTTTGCTGCAGAAAAGCAACCAGACCACTACATTCTGGCATAGTCCCAATGTAGTTGGCAGCTAACCTACAGGGATCAGGGACACTTCCTCAAGCACCAGAAGCTTAGGATACAGAAAACATACCAAAAATGCAGGAGATCCACAAGTATAGTCTGAACAGTCACTAAGACTTGAATGCAGGTTTCAGAGATCCGACATCCCACTTGAACCATAGATGGTGAGAGACACAGGATAAACAGGCAGGCAGGGTGATAGTGAAGATACAGAGGCAAGCAGGCTGGACACTTGACAGGAACACACAAGGCAGATGGACAGCATACATTTATACACAGCCAACTGAAACTGGAAGTACTGAAACACAAAAGAGGGCAGGAACAAGCTTGAGCACAGAGAGGAACAAATGAAGGATAAACACAGGTAAATTGCAATACCACACGACTCAGAACACCTTTGCTGGTCACTGGGGAGCCTAAAGCTCAGGCACTCTCTGTCTGGAGAGAGTGCCTTAAATACCCCGGGCCCCCCAGCTTGGCTGGAAAAGGATTTAGAAGCATGCACACTGGCTCTTTAAGGAGACTCTAAGGAGACAGAGGCTGGAACACAAGACAGAAGCATGGAGGCAGCAGCATGGTGAGTAGTGTGGGTATCATGCCCACATAGGAGAGCTAGGCAGTGACATAGACAGCTGATATAACACACTGGGGCACATTTATTAAGACCAGCTTTTTAGATGCCGGTCTAAATAGAGACCCATAGCTGACAGTGGACAGTTACATTTAGGCCATTTTCTAGAAAACGATGAATGAGACTACTCTACCGGTTCGTCATCCAAACTACACACCCACAATTGTAGACCTGGCGTGAGCAGGGAGAAGTCTCAGACAATGGTGCAACTAATTGTTGCGCTGCCATTTGTGCCTGAAATATGCCTAATGTAGGCGTACTGTATTTCAGAATAATAAATGACCCCCACTGTTTTTTTTAACAGTGTAGCCCTGTTTACACAGGGTGATGTGCTGCCCATATCCATCTTATTTGCCCCATGAAAGATGTGGCCACCCCATGGATGAGCATTTGCTCACTTGTCAGGTGATACTTGGCACTTTCACATGGGGTAATTACTGGAAACAAGAATTTATTTAAAAAAAAAAACTAATTAGAGATGAGCGAACATGCTCGTCCGAGATTGGTGCTCGTTCGAGCATTAGGGTATTCGCATATGCTCGCTACTCGGACGAGCATATCGCAATCCTCGAGGAAATGGCAACTTCCTCTTCCTGCATGTTAGCCGCCTTTTTTCAGCCAATCAACATGCAGGAGAGTCTTTGGTACCTCCTAGCATCACGTGGGGCCCCAACAAGTCGATAGCAGGGATTGGATGGCCAGATCAGATGACCTGGGAATATAACAATCTGGTCCCGCGCTGCTCGCGTCATATGCCGTCTACATGAGATTAGGGATAGAGCTGCTGTCTGTCAGGGAGAGTGTTAGGGCCTGAATTTAGTTGTTGGTTAGGCAGGAATCACCCACAAAGAACCCAACAGCCCTTCTAAGGGCTAGAAGCATGTTTTTTTTTTTTTTGGTCTCCTCCTGGCTGCTGGCTGGGACTTGTAGTGCAGCGACCGCCATCTTGGCTGCACACTGTTAGGGCGTGAAATTAGAATCTGGTTAGGCAGGAATCATCCACAAAGAACCCAACACTCCTTGTAAGGGCTACAACGACATTTTTTTTTTGTCCTCCTTTCGTCTGCTGGCTGGGACTTGTAGTGCAGCTGCCGCCATCTTGGCTGCACACTGGTGGCAGAAAGGGGACAGCACATGGTCCACACAGACCCCAATGAAATTGCCCAAAGTCCTCTCAGTACTCATTTTTGCTGCTGCTGTACCTTGGCTTGCTGGGATCTGTAGTGCAGTCTAGGGAATATGTTTTGTCACTTGTTATATAAACTACAGTCCAGTGAACAATTGTGAGGTGTGCTGTACAGCAGCGTCAGTCTATAAAATATGTTTTTTTCACTCAATTATATAAACTACAGTCCAGTGAACAATTGTGAGGTGTGTGATAAACTAGCCACAGTATAGAGAATACGTTTTTTTTTCACTCAATTATATAAACTACAGTCCAGTGAACAATTGTGAGGTGTGCGATACACTAGCCGCAGTCTAGAGAATACGTTTTTTTCAATCAGTTATATAAACTACAGTCCAGTGAACAATTGTGAGGTGTGCTGTACAGCAGCGTCAGTCTATAAAATATGTTTTTTTCACTCAATTATATAAACTATAGTCCAGTGAACAATTGTGAGGTGTGCGATACACTAGCCACAGTATAGAGAATACGTTTTTTTCATTCAATTATATAAACTACAGTCCAGTGAACAATTGTGAGGTGTGCGATACACTAGCCGCAATCTAGAGAATACGTTTTTTTCACTCAATTATATAAACTACAGTCCAGTGAACAATTGTGAGGTGTGTGATACACTAGCCGCAGTCTAGAGAATAATTTTTTTCACTCAATTATATAAACTATAGTCCAGTGAACAATTGTGGGGTGTGTGATACACTAGCCACAGTCTAGAGAATACATTTTTTTCACTCAATTATATAAACTACAGTCCAGTGAACAATTGTGAGGTGTGTGATACACTAGCCACAGTCTAGAGAATACTTTTTTTCACTCAATTATATAAACTACAGTCCAGTGAACAATTGTGAGGTGCGTGATACACTAGCTGCAGTCTAGAGAATAATTTTTTTCACTCAATTATATAAACTACAGTCCAGTGAACAATTGTAAGGTGTGTGATACACTAGCCGCAGTCTAGAGAATAATTTTTTTCACTCAATTATATAAACTACAGTCCAGTGAACAATTGTGAGGTGTGTGATACACTAGCCACAGTCTAGAGAATAATTTTTTTCACTCAATTGTATAAACTACAGTCCAGTGAACAATTGTGAGGTGTGCGATACACTAGCCACAGTCTAAAGAATACGTTTTTTTCACTCAATTATATAAACTACAGTCCAGTGAACAATTGTGAGGTGTGCGATACACTAGCAAATACGCTACACTAGAAAATACGTTTTTATTCTCAGTTATATAAACTACAATCCAGTGCAAAATTGAGTGGTTTGCGGTGCAATAGCTGGAGTCCGAAGACTACATTTTTTTGCCTCAGATAGTAATTCTACTGTCTACTGAATACGGTTTTGGCCTCAGATATTAACTCGACAGTTTGGTGAATATACAAAATGTTGAATCCAAGGGCTAAGGGTCGAGGACAAGGGCGTGGGCATGGGCGTTCAAGTAGTGTAGGGGGCAGAGGCCGTGGTCCTGGGCAGGGTGACACTGTACATGCTGATGAGGGAGCAGTGGAATGCCTCAGAGTTTTGCTCCCTAGCTTCATCTCGCAACTTACTGGGTCACGTGGTACACCACTATTGAAACCACAATATTGCGAACAGGTGATGACGTGGATAGCGGACAATGCGTCCAGTAATTTATCCACCACCCAGTCTTCCACGCAGTCCACCCACGTTAGCCAAGGGAGTAGACCTCTGTCTCCTCCAGCTCAACCTCCTTCACCCCAGCCTGCCCCCCCCCATGGAAAATATGGATTCAGATCCGGCATACTCACAGGAACTCTTTTCAGGACCCTACCCAGAGACACAAACCACTGCTCAAGAGCAACCTGAGCAGTTGCTCTGTCCCGATGCCCAAAATTTAGAACTTTCACAGTCTATGGGTGATGAGAGTGTGGACTTGCAAGTAGTGCGTAGAAGAGGTGTCGGATGATAATGATGATGAGACACGGTTGTCAGACAGTGACGTTGTTGTCAGGACAGTAAGTCTGAGGGGGGAGCAGAGTGAGGAATCGGAGGAAGAGCTGGTGGATGATGAGGTGACTGACCCGAGCTGGGTTGGTAATCCAACTCAAGACAGTGCTTCTGATGGGGAGGCAAGTGCAGCACCAGAACAGGTTGGAAGAGGCAGTGGGGTGGCCAGAGGGAGAAGCAGGGCCAGAGCAGGTAGATCACCAACAGTCAAGCTCCCATGCCGAGGCATAGATGTTCGCAAGTCTGGAGGTTTATTAAAGAAAGTGAAGATGACCAACGGACTGTGGTGTGCAACCTGTGCCACACCAGGATCAGCAGGGGAGCCACCACTACCAGCCTAACCACTACCAACATACGCAGGCATATGAGTGCTAAACACCCAACTCAGTTGAACCAAGGCCGCTCACCTCCTGCGGGTCACACCACTGACCCTTCCCCTGTGTCACATGCTGTCTTGGCGAGTCAACCCCCCGCCCAGGACCCCGGCACGAGTGGCTCCCGCCCTACAACCACCCCTTCACCTCCATGATCCTCCACAACCTCCACCAATGTGTCCCAGCGCAGCGTTCAGCTGTCTTTGCAGCAGACATTTGAGCGCAAGCGCAAATACAATTCCAGCCACCCACATGCACAAGCCCTAAACGTCCACATCTCCAAATTGTTGAGCCTGGAGATGCTGCCCTATAGACTGGTAGAGACTGAGGCTTTCCTCAACCTGATGGCTGTGGCTGTCCCTCGGTACTTGGTCCCCATCCGCTACTATTTTTCCCGATGTGCTGTCCCAGCCCTACAAAAGCACGTGTCAGAGAACATCATCCGTGCCCTGACCAACGCGGTTAGTGATAAGGTCCACCTAACCATGGACACGTGGACAAGTGGTGGCGGGCAGGGACACTATATCTCACTGACGGCACATTGAGTTAACTTGGTGGAGGCTGGGACTGAGTCTGACCCTGGTGCCGCTCATGTACTGCCCACACCGAGGATTGTGGGGCCTACCTCGGTCACGGTTTCTCAGATGTACTATGCCTCTTCCTCCAATGCCTCCTCCTCCGAATTACCATCCGTGGGCACGGCGCCTTCAGTCGGTAGCTCTAGGCGCAGCAGCAGTGCCGTGGGCAAGCGCCAGCAGGCGGTGCTCAAACTGCTGATCTTAGGTGACAAAAGGCACACCGCCCAAGAGCTGTTACAGGGCATCATGGCGCAGACCGATCTGTGGCTGGCACCGCTGAACCTCAAGCCAGGCATGGTTATGTGTGACAACGGGCGTAACCTGGTGGAGGCTCTGCAACTTGGCAGACTGACACGTGCCATGCCTGGCCCACGTGTTCAATCTCATAGTTCAGCGGTTCCTCAAGACATACCCCATTTTGTCAGATTTGCTCACCAAGGTGGGCCGCATCTGTGCGCATTTCCGCAAGTCAAGCACAGATGCTGCCACTCTCAGGGAAGCGCAGCGGCGCTTACAACTGCCAGCTCACCGACTGTTGTGCGACGTGCCCACGAGATGGAATTCGACATTAAACATGTTATCCAGAGTTTACCAGCAGCACAGAGTGATTGTAGACTGCCAGATGTCAACTTCCACCAGAACTGGTAGTCAGGTCAGTCAGCTTCCTCACGTCTACAATGAGGAGTGGACGTGGATGTCTGATATCTGTCAGGTGTTGAGCAACTTTGAGGAGTCAACACAGATGGTCAGCGGCGATGTCGCCATTATCAGCCTCAGCATCCCACCATCCCCATACAGGGTCACGCTAAATTTTTATGTGCTTCACCTGCTCCTGCACTGTAACTCGGTCACTCTGTTGTCATAGCCATACAGGGACACGATAAATTTTTATGTGCTTCGCCTGCTCCTGCACTGTAACTCGGTCACTCTGTAGTCATAGCTATACAGGGCCATGATAAATTTTTATGTGCTTCGCCTGCTCCTGCACTGTAACTAGGTCACTCTGTAGTCACAGCCATACAGGGCCACGATAAATTTTTATGTGCTTCGCCTGCTCCTGCACTGTAACTCGGTCACTCTGTTGTCACAGCCATACAGGGTCACGCTAAATTTTTATGTGCTTTGCCTGCTCCTGCACTGTAATTCGGTCACTCTGTAGTCATAGCCATACAGGGCCACGCTAAATTTTTATGGTCTGAGTGAGCACAATTGACCTTGAGGGTCACCACCAGGCTGTTGCCCAAGAATTTGGGGTAATGGTGGGATTAGGCAGCCTCAGAGGCATCCATGCATGCTGCCCCTGCTGTTTCCTGTCCATTTCCGTGGTGTTTCCATCATTTTCTGAGGTTTCCAGGTTTTCACCCAGCCTTCCCTAGGCAGAGCCTTGGTCCCCTGCAAAAAATGCTCGAGTCTCCCATTGACTTCAATAGGGTTCGTTATTCGAAACGAGCAAAAATCGGGAAAAATTCGACTCTAATAACGAGCACCCGAGCATTTTAGTGCTCGCTCATCTCTAATAGTAATGTTCCTAAAATTGTACCAATCCTTGGTAGGAAGCACACATGCCATGCTATATTCATGCAGGTGAATGGTAATTGTGAACACCACCAACACATGTATGCCACCTTAAGACCCCCACAGGGATCTTTGCTAAGCATGGGTCAACATTTTTTTTTTTCATAACCTATTGGTCATAGTTTTACCACTAATAGGAATAACCTGGGTTTCAGATTAAAGGGCACTTTGTCTAAAATGTTGTATTACATGGAAAATAAAGCAACAAGAAAATGTTGCAAATGAAAAATTAACTACCTCCTTATTATTTGTACATCAGTTCAGTTAAATGAAGCCACTTGCTGCTTATAAAGTGCATTTAATCACCGGGATATGCTTCCGCGTCTATATACGAGCAGGAATGTTGGCAGTTCAGCCTTCAGCATTCAAATTTGTGTCAGCACCATGCCAAAGAGCAACGAAATCCTCACTGATGAAAAATCCAAGGGATGACGAGGCTTTGAATGTTTATTTACCTTAACATGAAAAGGAGTTTAACCGCATCCAATAAACTCCTCTTCTATTCTTCCAATGTGTTAACACATCAGGTAATATTCCTTCTGGACGTACAAAGCCTTCTTCATTCTCTGTGCAGAAGCCAAAACCTTGCTCGATATGCAAACACTCCAGCTAAATAAAAGCAGAATTTGTTGGATGCTCTTGCTTTCATTTGTTAGAATTTGGACTTTTCCCTTCGCATTGGAATAAACAAGATTCTGCTCTCCTGATGTTTACTTAGTCATCACTTCATACATTGTGTTTGAAGTTACAGCTTGCAATTTCGTCAGTAGTGCCACTAGATAGAGCCGAGTGAAGACATGATTTTATACAATTACAAGCAATATGAAGAAACTATGCTGTTTACAGCATCAATAGTGGACGTAAAGTGTGAAGAGAAGTTCCCTTACGTTTTCCTAACATTCTTCTCCATCCGACCTCATGACCATCGTTACTAAGGTGGCCATACCAAAGAAAAAGCTGTTAGGCAACATCCATTTCTACTGTCCATCATAAACATGAAGGAAAAGTTATTTTAATCATTTTGCAAAATCATGTTTTTTTCTAAGCTTTTTCTCAGGGTATGTTGAGCCAAAAGCAAAGGTAAAGATGGATACATCTCTATGAGTCAATACTTAAAGGGGTTATCAGATTGTTAATGTAAAAAAATGAAAATCACACATCATAGAGGACATGGCAATCTCTTTCTAACAAAGCTAGAACCAGCCCTGTACCTCACATGGATCCAGAGATCTTCCCAGTCATTACTAGATTTATTTCAAGCTGGCAGCTTAGGAGGTGTGTTCTTTCTCAGAGGGCATGTCCTGGCCGGACAGAACTGAGCATGTGCTTCCATCTCAACGAGCAGGACAGAGAAATTAGAAAAAGGGAAAAGAGCAGGTGGCGCTATACAGAACACCTATACATTCATTTCATTGAATAACTCGTAGCTATGATACAATTTTAATTACATGCAATTATAAAAAAAAAATCAGATGCAGGTGCTGGTTTTAAAACTGGAGAATATTTGTGTGGGACAACCCCTTTAATCAATTTATGTATTATTTCCCATGGTTTTCAATTTGATTGTTGGTTTGATTCTTACAATCTCTATTAAAGTGGTTATACAACCCCTATAATGCCCGGTCCCCTCACACAGGTCTTACTTACCCGCTCCCTGTCACCCGCGTCACTTCTGATGCCTGCACGGCCGCTGCTGCATGTTTTGACTCGTGGGTCAAAACAACCAGTGATGGGGGGGCAGCCAATAGCAGGCCACGATGGGGATGAGCCTCCCTAGTGTCGCAGGTGAAGCTAGGGAGATGCAGCGGCAGCCGTGAGGGCATGAGAAGTGACGTTGGTGCCGGGGAACAGGGTAAGTTAGACCTGTGTTAGGGGCCCAGGCATTAGAGGGGGCATTATAGGGGTTGGATAACCCCTTTAACACAATGGAAAAAGAGATCTTGAGGAGATGAAGCAGTATAGAGGTTGTCCCTTTTTTGTGGTTGAGATGGGAATAAACACAGTAAGTAGTGGCTTTTTTCGTAAGTGGTAACTTATGTAAACAGCATAACTTACTGTGCTATGCTATTTGCATAGCTCCCATTCATTTTTATGGAAGTTATGGAAACAGCTGAGAACTGGCCACTCCCCAATTTCGTAACTCTGACTCCACTGGCCGGCACTTACTGAGAATATTCCCCACTTACCCATGAAAGCCCAACCCCTTTAAAAAGTCATCACTGTATCAAGGAGAGCACCAAAGTACAGTACGACACGTAACCCCTTCCCCCAAAATGATGAAACTAACAGGTAAACGTACAGTATTTGCTATTGGATAAACATTATTATATTTGTGATAAATGGTAATTGTGGTAAATAAAAGAAAATATTTTTTAGCTTAAAATGCTGAAAAAATCTAAATATATTTAAATTATAATATTAAGTACAAAAAATGTTCTTTAAATTAGCCTAAACAGAAAAGCAGTAAAAGAAAAGTTTGGCAGAAAAAGATGTAAGTAGACTGAACCACTATATACATGAACAAATGCCTTGACGTATAATTAAACACATTTTAACTAGATTTCTCTATGCCATGTGGCAAAACAGGAACGTAAGTGTAAAGTGGCTGCCATCAAGGCTCATCACAGAAAGTGATTTTTGTAACCATGGAGATTATAAATGATGTAAAATAAATCATCTTGATTGAGGTAAAAAAAAAACACTACTTTATATCTAATGATAAAAATATAATGCAATGCTCAGCCAGCATTTCTCTGAAGCAGGAAAGTTTTTTTTTTTTTTTTTTTTTTTAATTTGTTTTTTTTTACTACAGTGTCCATGCTGATTGTGGGACCCAAAATTAATTTAGAAACAAACTTAGTCTTAAAGGGTTTGTCCGACCGTTTACAAATAATGTTCTATCCTCAGGGCATGTAGGTGAATGGTGGGGGTCTGTGTAATTCGGATGGAATTTGTCACGGATGCTACACAGCCCAATCCGTTGCTCAGTGGACAGAGTTGGTTACTGCAGTGCTGCTGCAATCGAAGGGAATGGAAGCTGTGCTGCAGTAACCATATCTGTTCACTGCACATTGGCAGAGGGGGCGGGATGTCTGACCCCCACCTATTACAGTTACAGTCAATCCTAAGGAAAGACCATCACTTGGACAACTCCTTTAAAGAGAATGCATTAACTTTTTTTTTTCCTATAGTGTAAAAATATCTTCTGAAACATACTATTTTTCCAATTCATTTGTATTTATTTTCTGGTTGTAGATTTATTTTATCTTTTAATTTAGATATCTGGCGCAGATTCTGTTCAACGCCACGTTGCCGCAGAATCTGCAACTTCTTCCCCGCTCATGCCAGGTCTAAAAAAGGGAACATGGCATGACAGGTCCGTCTCATTCATCATTTTCTACACCTGGCTTAGGCATAGAGAATGGCCTAAATGTAAGACAACAAGGAAGCTGTTTTACATTTAGAATCGGTGCTGGATACGCAGAAGTTACTTACAGGCCGGCGCTTCTTCATGATTTTGATTCACCACCTGCGCAGGGGCTTATTAAGACCAGTGTCTAAAATGCCGGTAAGACCAGTGTCTAAAATGCCAGTCTTAATAAATGTGCCCTTTTATTTTTAATTTAGAGTTTATATTATTATTATTATCATTATAGGAAAAACTATCTTGCCTGAGAGTTAAAGTTCTGAGACGCAAATTGTTTTACAGCAAGCACCTGTATGAAAATGCTTCATTGACTTTGATAAATGCAGTAAGTGTGGGGAGCATGTGACATAAAGTCGATTCACAGGGAGATGAAGGAGGAGGAGGTGAGTTATTTCCATCACCTATGGTCAATGGTGTGATGCTGTGTTGTAATCCTGCCACCTGATGATAATGAGGTGACTGCCCCAATGTACACAGTGCAGGCTGAAACATGACATGAAGTGTTAGCCTATTGATTGTTCAATGACACTTCGTCAGGGTTTTTTTTTCATGTAGAAAGTGACATGAAAAGAGAGGTAGACCATCATAGGAGCAGAATTGAGATGAGAGAAGACGCTGGTTAAAGGGGTTTTTTGGAAGTAAAATATTGATCCCCTACTCTTAGTATAGGTCTTCAATATCTGATTGGTGAGGGTATGACTCATGTTTGACGAGGTCTGGTCTGCAATAACCAAGCACAGCCACCACACATGGTGTAGTACGGTGCCTTGGTTTCAGGATACTGCAGAAGATACTGAACAGCTGATCGGTGAGGGTTTTGGGAGTAGCCTAGACTACTGCAACATTCTCCTCTGTGGCCTTCCATCTAGCACTCTTGCCCCTGTCCAATCTATCCTCAACTCTGCTGCCCGACTAATCCACCTCTCACCCTGTTACTCCTGCATCTCCTCTTTGCCAATCCCTTTATTGGCTCCCCATTGCCCAGAGAATTCAGTTCAAAATACTAACAAATACATACAAGGCTGTTCACAACCTGTCCCCTCCCTACATCTCAGAGCTACTTTCCCGATACATCCCCATACGTAATCTCCGATCCTCACACGACCTCCCTCTCTCCTCCCCTCTTATCACCTCTTCACACAATCGCCTCCAGGATTTCTCCCGTGCAGCCCCCATACTCTGGAACTCTCTACCCCAACATATCAGACTCTCACCTGCAGTGGAATCCTTCAAAAGAAACCTGAAAACCCACCTCTTCAGACAAGCCTACAACCAGTGACCCCGCTGCCTCTACACCGCCATAACCAGCTCTTCCCTCACCTACTGTGTCTATGGTCTCCCATCCCACATAGATTGTAAGCCCTCGCAGGCAGGGCCCTCTCTCCTTGTGTACCAGTTTGTAATTCGTCTTGTTCATGCTTAGTGCAATTGTTTGTATTATGTATGTAAACCCCTTTTAATATGTACAGCGCTATGGAATGAATAGCGCTTTAATAATAAATAAATAATAATAATATGTTATTGATGACCTTTCATGATGTTAGGTCATCAATATTGTAGTCCTGGAAATCCCCTTTAATGCTTGGATCATGAAATGAAGGGGCTGGCATCTTCCTTTTGTTTTTCTGTAAATACATCCTCATTTGAGACTACAGCATTATATGGATGACCCTACTACATATGTCAACCAAAGCTATGAATAAACAGTGCTGCCTCTACACAGCTAAACACAATCTCACTACTATAGACGAGAAGCTTGAGACTAAAGATGAATAAAGAGTAAATCCAGCTGACTAGCTCTAATATCAAAGGATTGGCTTTGTATGATTGATATGAAAAGCTTATGCATAAATCTGGATGAAATTGCCTATGGGAAGGTGTTGGGCATGTAAGTACACTGTATAATTCAAAAGAGAAATATGTCTATTAACATTTAAAGATGAGAAGGCGATTACATAAACATACATAACATTTGGTTGAGCATACAAATCGTACAACTAGCGGAAAATTCAAATGGCTTCTATAATGGACCCAATCAGGGAGACATTATTATTACAGGCGTGAAGTAGAATGTACTTGGTGACTTTCATCATGTAAAAACAATTATCACGATAAAAAAACTTTGCCCTTTCTGTTGCTGTGGATTTTTTTTTATTATATAGCACCAACATATTCCACAGCGCTTATACAGACATTCTCACTTACTGTTCCCAGTAGGTGAAGGGGAGAACATAGAAACTCCATGCAGATTTTTCACATTTGAAACGAGGACCCCAGAGCTGAAAGGCACCAGTGCCAACCACTGAGCCACCATGCTGAGGACAGTAGACTATGACATTTGCAGCTGTAGGCTAGGATATAGGTATAGGAATTCAATATAATGGATTTTTCCTTAAAGGGGTTATCCGAGAAATAATATTGATGACTAGTGTTGGGTGAATTGAAGTTCACAAAGAAGACTTTGATCTTTGAACTTTCAGGAAAAATTTGATACACCGCAAAGCCAAATTTCCTCGTGCTTCGTGGTAACTAATCAATTTTCCCTAAAATGGTGCTTAAAAAAAATCATACTCATCCATTTGCTCGTGAAGAGTGAGCAGCAGCCATCTTGATTGAAGATCCCACGTGAAATCTTGTGCATGGTGACGTATGATGTCACCATGCCAGCCAGTGTGATGATGTCATAACGCACCGCACAAGATTTTGGGCTGGAACTTCAATCAAGATGGTCACGGTGGACTCTTCCCAATCAAATGGATAAGGTGAGTATTTTTAATACCCTCAATGGTCATTAAAAATTAATTAATCCCTCAATGGTCATCTCCGATGCCGCAATCATTGACAATAACGGGCGGAAGTGCAATCACTATTCTCCATCATTGCACCCACTACTGAAAAAAAAATGTGCTTTGTGAAATTCGACTAACCAGCTGAATCAAATTTTGAGAACTTCTGTCCTCAAGACAGGTCATCAATATATTGGTGAGGTTCCAAGTCCCGGAAATCCCTGCCGATAAGCTGTTTCACTAAGCTGCGGGTCTCACTGGAACTCTGGTGGGCATGGCGGCCTTTTGGGAGCTTACCAAGCATAGCAACATACATCATATAGTGGCAGCTCAGCTTCATTGACTCAAATAAGGCTGAGCTGCAACTATGACGTGACCGATGTACGGTGACATCACATGGCCTTGGAACAGGCTGCAGCACTCACGGAACACCACGCTTCTTCTAACTGCTTATCGTGCAGGTCCCAGGTTGTCAGACTCCCACTAATTTGATATTGGTTACCTATTCTGATAGGTCATCAATATTAATTCCCGGATAACCTCTTTAAACATTATTGAAAAGCTGTTTCTCCTAGACAGAATAATTATAGAAGCAATGGCAGGCATGTTGTAATGGACATTGACTGGCATCTACCTCTGGGAGCTGGTCAGCATAAATCCCTTTGCACAATCTGATTCAAGAACACCGCTGTTCCTTTCTGGCATGCTTGCCTACAATATCTACACTACAGAGTAAAATATTAATATTTAAAAGCACCGCACACAGTTCTAATTAAATGTACCCAGCACTCATGTATTTTATAGTTACCATAAGAAAAATATAACATGGCAGGATAGCATTGGTGTTATTGAATTCCATTTTAGGTTCGACAAGACTATTTTTTCCTTCATGTATAACGGAACCAAATGGAACTTTTATGTGTCCCCTAGACATATATTAGGATGGAGTAAAACAGAATGCCTCTTAAAGGGTTCCATTTTGCATCCTAGAATTCCGTTATATTCCGTTATAACTTTGTTATAATGGAACCTATAATGGAATTCAATAACGCTAATGTGAACCTGCCCTTACTCAGGAAGAAACCTGAGTAAGATGTATATCCTAGTTCTGTGTAAACCATATTCTCTCTCTAAGCTTACTTAGAGAGTAGAAGCTTCCAGTTTAAGGGCTATCCTATGTTTTCTCCCTCTAAGTTCACTCCCTTTGCTTCTCCTCCTCCCTCTCATGCATTGTTTTCTTAAACATTGAGTGACAAGCTGCAGCTGCATCCCCCTCCTCCCATTACTTTTTGGCTGAGTATTTTTTTAACATGTAGACAGAGTCTGCGGGTAGAGCAAGGGGTGCTACAGGTTTCCGAATGGTAAAGAAGATACCATTGTCCCCTAATAAGATATATTACAAAGCTTTATATATTTCCAGGACTGTATATACATCCGAGATTGAAAAGATCACATTTAATCGGCTGCCATGGTTACTCATTTGCTGATTGATTGGGACCTGTAATGCTGATGTTCTCCAGTCATGACTCACATAAATAGTGATAACTGCAAGGTGGTCTTTATCTGAGTATCACTAAATACATATTGTTTTTGACAGGACAAGCAAGACTCCCCTTTGATAGGTTATTAAAGGAGTGTGTTAGCAGTTTTGATCATGCTAAACTACTGACAGCATTTGGTAGAAGCTGGGAAGAGCAGTATATACATGCCATTCTTGGAGCTTTTATCATCAGGAGTAGTAAAAATATGAAGTTTTAATCTGGCAGATTATGCTCTCAATGTGAAGTGACGGATGTAGCATCTAACCAGGAGACCACTACAACCACTACTCAGAGCAGAGAAGAGGTACTGTAAAGCAGCTCAATGCAGATACCCTTCACAGTGAAGCTTCACCTCCTTGGCAAATGAGAGAGCATAATCTGGAAGAATAAAATATAATATTCTAACATCTCCTGATGATAAAATCTCTACAAAAGGTATATTTGTACTGCTCCCTTAAAGGGAGTCTTTAACCTGTTTTCTTACCTATATAACTAAGACCAGTGCCCCACAGAAGATTGCATACACATCCCAGACATACCTGTGTGCACTGTGTGTCTGTATTACATGTCACATCCCAGACATACCTGTGTGTACTCTGTTTCTGTATTACATGTCCAGCAAAAGCACTTTTATTCTGCAGAAAACAGCTCCCAAGTGCCCGGCTCTGCTGCTGCAAGTGCTCAAAGCAAACCAAGGTGAAGAGGGGAGGGCTGCTTTAGCTGCTCATATCTTGGGATTGGTAGCAGAAAAATTGTTCTGACCTTCTTTGAAAGCTGGCATTCCAAGCTTTGATAAGATACCAAAATCAGCAGAATTATATCCAGTGTATCAGAAGATATAGCTATTAGAAATCGAGTCGGGAGAGAAAGCTGTTTTTAGTTTCACTTTCAGCTGGGCACTTGGGAGCTGTTTTCCTGCAGAATAAAAGTTCTTTTCCTGGACATGTAATACAGACACACAGTGCACACAGGTATGTCTGGGATGTGTCTGCAATCTTCTGTGGGGCACCGCTGTTAATTATATAGGTGAAAAACGGGTGAAAGACTTCCTTTAAGCAATTGCCTGACCTCAGTGGTGGCCCCAACTTTTAAAAAATGTACTTTTATACTGGTGTCACCTAAATTTTGCTGTCATAGGCACCTAGTGGCAAATACAGGCCTGTATATTTTGCAGTTTTAACTGTATAGAGAGGCAGAAAGAGAGACAGGCAGACCTAAGAGACATCTTTAGCCAAAAAGGTACTGTAGATAAAGAGGGGGGAATGAAAGACAGACATAGAGGAAGGGAAATGGGTAGAAAGAGTCTGAAGAAAGAGAGAGTGGAGGAACTAGGTAGAGAGAAAGGTATGAAGAAAAGGAGACAGAGTGAAGAAAGAAAGAAAGAAAGAAAGAAAGAAAGAAAGAAAGAAAGAAAGAAAGAAAGAAAGAAAGAAAGAAAGAAAGAAAGAAAGAAAGAAAGAAAGACAGGCAGAGAGGGGAGGAATGAGATAAAGCGAGAGCTGTGGCATTGATTAATTTGTCATTTAACTCGTTCTGCAAAGTGCTTATTCAAGGTAAGTGCGACAGGTTTACCTGGTGTCCTATGGAAAACTTCATATGGTTGTTTATTAATAAAGTATTGAAAGGATTTTCAATGTATGTTTCCATGTACGTCATTTTCTCAAGTTCTGGGTATCTACCTTTCCCACAGCAATAGACGCTAACTCCCACAATCTCAAAATGAAATTACTACTAATGAGTGAATTTTTCAAAAAAATTGGTTTGGCTGCTTCCCTGAACTTTGACAAGAAATTAAATTCCTTATTAATTACTTTGTAACGAATCGCATTCCATTCTATGAAGCAGGCCCAATGATGGGGAACAGCGATCATGCGTCCCCCCCTGTCATTTAACCCCTCAGATGCCACGTTCAAAGCTGATTCATCAGGGGATTAATCAGGGGTTCAAACAAAAAAATACATACTCACCTCATCCATTTGATCACAGAGAGGGCGTTGTGGCCATTTTAATTGAACAAAATGCGGCAATTCTCTCTTGCGCTGACGTGATAACATCCCCACGTCATCACGCTGGGCAGATGTGGTGACATCATCCGTCACTATGTCACCGCGCCCAATCAGTGTTGTGACATCACACATCAGCGCACATGAGAAATAGCATGGTTTCTTCAACCAAGATGGCCATGTCTCTGTGATCAAATGGATGAGATGAGTATGCATTTTTTTTTACCGCAATTTCAGGAAAAATGGATTTGTTACTACAAGGCGCTATTGAATTTTTCCTGAAAATCGGATTGAATTCGAATTCCACTTTGTTAACTTTAATTCGCTCCACACTAGGAATGACATATGGCTTCTTATTTCCAGAAGACTAAGAATGCTTACTTTCCGCAGCTTCCACCAGGTTCATTGCCAGGGCCGTCATATGGTGAAACATCGCAGCCAGCACCTTGCTTTCGTTATTTAATTCTTCGATGAAATAATTATAGCACCACATGCCTTTATTTAGACATTGCGACACATTTACTTACTCACTGTGACAACCGACACGATCCAATCGCGCAAAGCTAAAAACGTTATCCTGTACCTCCAGAATATCCACCACCAAAATAAAAATAAACGGGCGACACACTACTATTTTATTCATGGCGGCTTGATGAGAGAGATTATTCGTTTAAATACCACTGCCACCAGCTTTTAACTAGAATATAATGATAATTAAGCTTTTTTTTCCCCATCACAGTTTGGTGCTGATGCAGCTGCCTGGAGCCTTGGCATTTATTGAGTGCAAAGTAGTCATTTATTGTCCTTTGTACGCTCAAAAGCCATCTTCATTATCCAGTGAATCTGAAATACAGAACAAATATATCAACCATGGAGTTGTTGTAGACTCCAAGAGCCTTGGAAGTGTACGCACCCTGGACCCATTATATATAAATAGGCACACAAAGCTATTTTTACCCCTTTTGTCATACTACTACTATTCTATTGACTCGGTAGCTTTTATATTAATCCACTCATTGTCATTTTATTGACTTACAAATGGTGTACAAAAAAATGATTTCTGTCTCGATCGCAAATTCCTGTTGATGTTCCTTGTCATATCAATTAACAGGATGCAGTTATTTTAATTAATCTGAGTAGCCTTGGAAAATCCCTTGAGCATTAAGGAGGGGGGGGAGGGAATGAAGCACATACCAGGAAACCTTGCATCTCATAAAAGGTTTGTAAGAAGCATGATGAGTGCTTCAATGGGAAGGAATTAACTTGGCTCAGAAAAACATCAATATGCATAAACACACATTAGATATCATTTCAGATGTGTCCTGTAGAGCTCAGCCTTCAGAATGCGAACCCTAAAACAAAGAGACGCTGTTACGTAATAACCCTCATTTCTCCATCTTTCATAT
Source organism: Rhinella marina (assembly GCA_900303285.1). Classification (NCBI taxonomy): domain Eukaryota; kingdom Metazoa; phylum Chordata; class Amphibia; order Anura; family Bufonidae; genus Rhinella; species Rhinella marina. The sequence goes on along the minus strand of ONZH01010781.1, from coordinate 22,062 downwards.
TCTGTCTAGATAATAACAGCAATGATATGTTACATTGTATACCTGGAGCTCTTGAGACTTCAAGGACTGCTGGCATTCTAAGAAGCTGATTTATAGAAGCCATGCTCCTCAGCTTTTTATCTGACGATGTGACATGTTGGGACTCATATGTCTATGACACAAAGGAGGCATGAATACATCTGGAAATATGGCACATGAAGTCACCATCAAACTATCCTGCCATATTTCCCTCAAGCGTCAACACTTCTTAAGGGCTCAGCAAAAACGGATCTGCAAAAAATATGGATGATACCCGCGTGGATTCCATACTTTGTGGAACAGAACATCTGGCCCCTGATAGAACAGTCCAATCCGTGTCAGTAATGCGGACAATAATAGGACACGTTCTATTTTTTTGCGGACATATGGAAATGGAATACACACCGAGTAACTTCCTTTTTTTTGGCGGACCCATTAAAATGAATGGTTCCACATACGTCCACCAAAAAAAAAATGGAACAGACAAGGAAAGAAAATACGTTTGTGTGCATGAGCCCTTAGTTTAATTAAAAGGAGCCATGTCTGCAGGAATGTGTTCCAGCCATAGGTGACCCTATAAGCAAAAGACAATGAATGAACTACAGCATATAATATTCTGCAAAAGGCTACTTTTACATCTGAGCTTTTGCTGGATCCATCATGGATCAGCAAAAACGCCTCCATCATGATAATACAACCAACTGCATCTGTTCTGAACAGATCCGGTTGTATTATCTCTAAAATACCCATGATGGATCTGGCACTTTTATTGTAAGTCAACAGGCGACGAATCTGTTTTGTTTTTTGTCCGAGAAAAGGGATCCGGCACCATTGACTTACACTGTGAGTCATGATGGATCTGTCTTGCTCCGCATCCCAGGACTCACTCAAAAACACTGCTTGCAGCATTTTTCTTTCCGGTATGGGAACACAACCAAACAGAACGCATTGCACTCCATTCCCTTTAGTTCAGTTTAGTTTTGTCCCCATTGACAATGAATGGGGACAAAACAGAAGCGGTTTCCACTGGTATTCAGATCCTGTGATGGATCTCAATAGCAGAAAGCAAAAGCGCAGGTGTGAAGGTAACCTTACCTGTATCCTAGAACAGAATTCACCTGGATGATATTGGAATTGTCTGAACTTAGGGCTGCCGGACTTACTGTCCTTATTAAAGAGCACTACTCTACTCTACCTGTCCTGAAGAATGGCTGATAACAGAGAGCAGGAGACTGTTTTCAGTAGCAGATAAGACATTTCTTAAAGCAGCATAACAGACAGTCTATACTTATCCTAAAATGGCTGATAATAGAGAGCAAAAGATTGATTTCACCAGCAGTGCAAATGTAAATAAGACATTTTTTAAAGGGACATTACAGAATGCCTCTAGTTATCCTGAAAGTGGCTGATAGCAGAGAGCAATAGAGTGGATTCGTCAATGGGAATAAGATTCACTTATTGTATGCTCTGCTATTTGTGTGTGTGTAGGTACCTATATTTTTTTGTATATATATATATATATATATATATATAGCACCATGGAATGAATGGCATTTAATAATAATAATAATAATAATATATTGAATAATAATATGGAATAATATATATTCCAAGTTATTATTTAAATTTATTATGTAGTTGTCAAATCATCCATGCCATTATACAACTATTCAATAATATATCAAGCATTTCCAATATTTGATGATAATAATAATAATAATAATGATAGGACTTACAATAATAATAATAATGCTGATCCTCTAATAATGATAACAGGAGTCAGCTCAATCAAATCAGTATGACCATTGCTATTCTATATGATGATATAATCTGTAATGTGCATAGGAGCACTCATTAACCTCTTGTGTGCTGCCCGGGGATGGCAGGCTGGCACTGCTGCTGAGGCAGGAGCTGTTCATTCCAGCCCCTCGCTGGTTAATGCTATCCCTCGTGCTGCCACTAGGCGCTGTCCCTGGTGCTGAAGGCTTCTGGAGGCGCTGAGAAATCTACAGGCAGGCAAGCAAGCAATCGTCTCCCAGCAAGCAGTGCAATGTAAGCTTCTCCTCACCACAGCTGATTGCAATTACCCCAACCAACAACTGCCAGCCTGTGCCACCAAGAGCCACCACAAGCTACCCCTTCCTTTAGGTAATTGTCTTCTGCCTCCGTTCTTCAGCCAGCACTTCCAGCACAGAGTGTTTCTCTCCATGCAGCTCGTTTCCAAAGCCTGAACAGTCTATGTGTCTGCTTCCAAAGTATTAGGGAAATCACACACACACGAAAGGTAGAAGAGAAGAGGCTGCTTAAAGGGACTGCACAGAGCAATAAGGAGATTATCCCAAGACCATGTATGCTTTGTGCTTTCTGCTAACTGCTATGGTGCCTGTCCATTCTCAAGGTAAGGAGTCCTTTCATATTATGCTGCTGAATTATGCCTTGTCAAGTAGCCATTTAATTGGTCATGGTTTGTGTAGAGGTCAGTCCCTGTATAGATTATCCACCTCAAGCTTCTGAAATTCACCCACTTCACTGATGGATTCCTGTTGACTTGGGGTTAGTGGAAGTCCACTGAAGTTTGTTGGTTCCCAGCCTCCTTCATTATTGCCATGCTTCTCTAAACACGCTTGACTAATGCCTTTCTGAAGCTCACCCCCCACCCACCCAGATTAAAAATGAAAAATTGGATTTCTGTGGAAGCCTATGTGTCCTTGACATATAGGTCTGTTCTAAAAGTAAAGTGCCTGGGGTATCTCATAATGACTTCTTCTTCGATAATCTCATTTTGCTGGAAATGAAATGCCATTTCATCATTTGCCTTGAAATAATAGAATTTTTATGCTGCAATTCCTTCCCACAATGAACTCCGCTCCCACTCGGGCACACAATTAATTATGTTATTGCCAAATGATTTACCTCATTTGGGAAATAGGACATCCTGTTTTTTTGGGGTTTCCCAGGAGAACATCTGGTTCATAGAGAAAATGAATCAAGATGGAAATAATGAAAGGGATCTTCTGGAAGTCTTGGTGTCAAAGTTTCGGAAAAGTTTCAAATAGGACCAAGTTGATGTCATAAGTGTGTAGGAGGGGTGCTAGTAATTACTGGATGACTTAATCTGGATGAACAGAATATATTTATTGTCATAATTTGGGTCTTGGTCAAGCATACACTACTCTTTCAGTAAACATTGGAGCATGACTACCCTGTAACTTCTACCTGATACCTCCTTGTTCTTGAGCTCACCTTCCTGTAGTAGAAGAGCTTAACATACTTAAAGGTCTTAACCCCTGTCCTCTTCTTTCCTTCACTCTATCCATATGGCTATTTAGTTCCTGGAGATGTTCTCGAAAAGTTTTATGTCTTAGATCTTTCACCATTTTTGTTGCGTGACTTCACATTCTCTTTACCTTATAGATGGATTTTACAACAGGTGCACTAAACCATCTTGGGTGTAGAGATGAGCACATTTCTTAAAATTCATTTTGGGTCCAGCAAGAAATTTGATTTGGCTACAAACCAGTTCTACCCAAAAGTTTAACTTTAAATGCCTGGAAAATCTCTTTCTATTGAAGAATTTTCCTGAATCAAATCTTAAGAAATTCAGATTCTAACAAACCAGAATTTTTGGGAAAAATTTGGGTTGAATTTTGATTCTGAAAAAATCTATTCTACTGGTCTATATCATACATGCTCTATTTAGAAATACCATGTGACACCATCTAAGCAAAACTCCTCCAACCAAAATTTACAACTCAAGTTTTGATTACAGAAAGATCTGCAGTTGACTTGAAGGAGCATACTTTTTGTTGCTTATTTCATAGAATCCTTGGTCTCAATCTTGTGATCCTCCAACCATTACATACTACAGCTCCAACTATGCCCTGACAGCAACAGGTTTGGTATTGTAGTTTTGCAATGGCTGGAGAGCCACAGGTTGTAGACCACTTTGCTTTATAGAATTACACCTTTGTCACGTTATTTTTTTCGGGGACATCTCAGTAACCTTGAGTCATTATACAACAGCAGATGAATGACTTACCTGCTAAGGGTCACATATGATGTGGATGCAACTACTCAGGAAGATGCACTTCTCACTATTCTCATTTTTACATACAAGGAAGAAGCCACTTCATATCTTCATTTAATATGACATTTTTTTCAGACAGTAAAGTATAAATCATGATTTGTGACTGCTGCTTTTTTCTGCCCCATGTGGTTAGTCTCACTTTGCTGTGGATGTCTCTTCTCTCTTGTTAAAATACAAGTTGACAGGAGGCCAGCAACTTTAATTGTAACTGGGAAAACTGTGTCACGCCATGGATTTCATCTGCACCATCCTGCACCAGGCCAGTTTGCTTGGAAAATGAATGTATTTAAAACAGAATTGGTGTTGCTCCTGCATGTTAATACCGTATTCCAATGTGGTCTTTTTTTCCTTTAAAGTTAAATGCTTTTGCCTTTTCATGTACTGAGACTAATTTAAAAAACATCCTTCAAAGCAAATATGAAATTAATGTCCTTCTAAAAAATGTAATAACCCAAGAAAACAGTTGTCAGTCAGAGTATCAGTTGTCTATAATGTATTAGTCTCTCTGCCAGCTGAGCTGGGAAAGCTGATTATGAACATGCAGCAAAACGATTTTCATAAAGAATGCTGGGCATATTGGTTAGACCAATAAACCGGAAACCAGCCGAATAAAATTCCCCAAACCATGATCACATTTTAAAGCCACTTTGGAAAGACTATACATAAATCAGCGCTGCAGTGATGAATCAGTGAAGAGCATGCATTGTGTAGTGTATGTTCAGATGTTGATGGCTATAAAACGTGTATATATCTATATATTAGTAAATTAATATTTTCACTACAGCTGTCCAGGCTTTGGTAATAGATCACCACTAGAGCGAATGGATGTATTTACTTCCAATTTTATTTTTTTTTCCCAATGTAATGAACACCATTTAGCATCTTTATAGACTTTATTCAATCACTCATGATTATTAGATGATGCATTTTCCTAACTTTACATTGCAAACAAAAAACTTAACTTAATGGAAAAAATGTTCCATGAATGATCATAAAGCTTGTATCTCCATGACTTCTGTCCTCACTAAGAATGGAAGCTGGTATCTAGAGCTTTTCCATAAATGTATATAAGTGATGCCATCAAAATACAGTAAAAGTATTGTCACCTTTTCCACTGTACTTGCGCCCTTCAGACGTACTGTTTAAGCTGTGTTCACATCAGGCTTTTGTCCTACAGATGCCTCGGACAAATGCCGTCACCATAGGATTCCATTCATGTCCCTTTAGCATATACGTTTTTTCTGGACTCTGCAGGATGGAAAAGCACAGTAGACTATGATTTCCCCCAAAATATATATTCAAAATGGGACTAAGATTTGACATGAAAACAGCCCTAGAGCACGAGGGCACCTGCTATGGCAAAAATCAGACCACCTTTCCAGTGGTGCCAACATTTGCATGCCTGGTGCAAGAAATATCAGAAGCTAAAACTGAGGGGTACAATGATTGAAGATTGTACCTCTTTTTTTAGAAAAGTTTTGTTTTTCATAGATTAAATGTAAATCACAAGGATGTCGATAATGTTTATTGATTCCTAATATCACATGAAAATAACTTGGACATTTTTTTATTTTGTATAGATATAGCAGGGTTGAATTTGTGACTTAGCAATTTCTTTTGTCAACCTACTAAGATGTTTGACCGATATGTACAGTATGTGTTAAAATTACTATATGTTAAAATTGGTTTTGGGTCCGAATTGTCAGAATCGACCTTGTGATTCAATTCTGGGGACAAATTAATTAATTAAGTACTTTGAATGCCTGGAAATCTCTCTCCCTTTGGAATGAATCTCAAAAAAACCCTTATTCTGTCAAATCTGAATTTTTAAAAAAAAAGTTTGGGTTGAATTTTGATTCTCAAGAATCAGTTGGCTCATCTCTACTTCTGTAGAGATGTCAAATGACAAACTCTTCCTTGCTGCAATGGCAGACCCTGTTCTTCTCCATCTGTATACATAAATCTGTGTATAGCCTACTACATTCCAGAATTGTAAGGCCACACTGTATGCTAAAATGGTGAAACAGGGATTAACATTTCTCCTGCTGTTAATTATAAAAAAAATCTTTAAAATTATATAAAATATTGTTAATAAAGGCAGTGCATTTGTGACACCTTTATCTAGCGGGTTACTATGTATGAAGCCCAGGAGCTGATTTTTACCCTGCAAATGAACCTGTTGCTATAGTGTTACCATTTTTAATTCTAGGTACTTACATTTCATGACGTAGCCCTGGGTCATATTGTAATATTTCAGGCCAACACAACATCCCAGGTGGGCCTATTTCAATTGATTTGCTTCTTTTAGTATCACCTGATGCTCCTTTTAGTTATTTTTTGTCTACTGTATGTCCACCCATTAAAAAATCCATGAGGTGATAGCGTCTTAAAACTCACAGCTGACTCTGATGTGAAGCTGCACAGTAAGGCTTATTTGAGGAGACGGAATAGGAAAGCGGTTCAGGAATATTAATAGTATCCGCTTGTGTGAAGAATCGCCTGAATTATTAAGCTCTTTAGCAATAAAAGTTCAGCTCTGGTCCATTTATAAGAATAAAAAGAACACTAAGATGTTCATATTTCATAGATGAAAGAATCAGGGACATTTACATGGGCTAACAATCTGGGCAATGATCAGGAACGAATATTCCTACGACTATTCCTGTTCAAAATAATTGGCCCAAAAGCCCCTTTAAATGAGCAAACTATTTTCAGGTGATCACATCTTTCATGTGTCACCAAAAATCCTCAATTCTCATCAGCACGTTGTCCTAGGAATTATATGGGGATGAACAATCATCGTGGTGATCATTCATCCCCCTATGTCACTGTTGATTGCTGCATGTAAGTGTAACTAACAAGTGGGCAATGGTCAAGAAAGAGCTTCTTCATTCCAAATCATTGTCCTCTCTGCGGCCCTTAAAGGGCCCTTACAAAATTGTTTGCACTGAGGGAAGTAAAAATGAACATCTCTCTATTCCTGCTGTGAAGTTGTCAGGTCTCCGGCCACTCGGCGTGGCATCCCTCGCTCCTTGCTGGCCACGAAGTGCAGGGTGTCAACTCCGGGGGCCAGAACTAGTAAGGGTTTGCGCTTTATGCGTGCGCGTCACTCTGTGAGACACACTACATGTCCTGGTACTGCTGGGAGATGGGATGCTGTCATTCTCAGCACTGGGGCTCCTAGCGTCAGCTGTTGCCAGGGAACCACTACCACTATATCTCCTGAGTCAGGGAGGTGATGGGAGGTTCTCTCCTTTTCACCCACTCAGTCCTCACCTGTGCTTCCTTGGCCTGAGGGTGGAGATTGGGTGTGATGTCAGCAATGCCATGTGATCCTTGGAGGGCTATTTAAACTAGCTGTTTGCCCTCACACATTGCTGATTATTTCAGTTACTTGCAGTGCTGGAACTAAGCTATCTGGTGAGTGTTTCCCTCTGGTTTAGACTTCGTCTTTGGTACTAGTGTCTTTCTGGTTCTTATGTCCTGGCTTAGGTTTTTACCTCGCTCTTATCTCTAGCCCTAACACTGCATTTGCCTCCCAGTACACCCTGGGAATTTTTTGCCCAACCGTGGTCAGTGTGCCCATCCACCAGCCGCCTCTCTACTGGCACCTGGGAAGGGCTCTGCATTAGCCCCCCTTCCTGTGGGAAGCAGGTGAAGAGTACCCTGGCCCTCAAGGGTGCTCAGAGCGCAAGTTGGTACAAACCGTGGTTGGTACACCGCACTTGCTGACCACCGGTTTGGCTTCAGTTTCCTAGCATTACAGAAGTATGCAAGTGGGTCATGCCCATATTATCCATACCATAGATCGGCTCTATTCACATCCTGTTTGCATGGCATACTGTATTTTTTTAGTCATTTGGCACCTGTATACTGACACATAAGAAAATGTAGACAAAAGGAAATGACATTGAGATAAGCCAAGTCAATACAACTCTATGGACATGTTAGATTACACATTGAGATTACTTCCTATGAATGGAAGTTCCAAATGTAATGTGAACACAGTTATATAAAATATGAAGACTCAATAACAGGACTGTGAGAAGAATAAGGTTTTTACAAACATGTACACAATCGAGTCACATTATTATGACCACCAGCTAATATCCAGAGTAAACTCCGTGTGCAGCATGGACTGCAGCTAGATAGGCTGGGAGGGACTCAATAAAGTCCTGGTAGGTTCTCACAGGTATCTGGAGCCATGCTAACTACAGTGGATCCTACAGCTGCTGGAGGGTACGTGGAGGAGGGTCCATAGATAGAACACAATGATCGAGGTGGCTCCACAGATGCTCAGTTGGTTTCAAGTCTGATGAAGTCTTGGTCATGCTTTTCTAACCAGTGTCAGGCATTTCTAGCCTTGTCATATGTTGCATTGTCTTACTGGAAGATCCCATTCACTCATGGAAGACAATCAGCATGTATGGTTGTACATGATCTGCAAGGATGGATTTATCCCCAAATGGCTTCCACATGGATGAGTGAATCCAGAGTAGCCACCGAAAAATTGTCCAGACCATAACGCTACCACCACCAGCTTGTGTTTTTCCAGCAAAGGCTGCAGGGTCTTTGTTCTATGATGTTTCTTGCCTGACACGCCAATGTCCATTCATTTAATGAACCTGAAAACATGACTCATCAGAGAAGGCAACCCATTCCGATTCCGATACTGCTGCAAAAATTTAAGCCTTTTCTGCCAATTCAACTTAGCAAGCAGAGGTGCAGTGACAATCCACAGTAGGGTTCTCTGAACTGTTTTAGACACACATCTGGTAGCCCCCTGGTTCATTTTGGCAGTGAGCTGCTCCACTGTAGGGTGTTGGTTTACCTCGTGCACCGTCGTAGCCAACATTCACCCCTCATATCAATGGCACATGGTGCTCCACAATTTCCACGTCGCTTATTCACAATAGTACCATTTGTCCATTTACGATACACTTTCACCACAGCAGCACAAGAACAGTTTACAAACTGCACAGTGTCAGAAACACTGTCAACCTTGGCCTAAAAGCCAATTAGCATCCCTCTTTGCAACTCCTCTTTGACAATAACAAGGAATATGTGCGCAGACAGCCTATTACACACCCTATATACCCACCAAGCCGGCTCACCTCACGTGACTTCCTTCATGACCTACTGTACACACTGCAGACAGTAGGAAATGGTCATAATAATGTGGCTCGACTGTGTATTATACCTTACAAATCATTTTCATAGAGTTAATATAAGTCCTCGCTCTCCCAAACCCCCACATAAGCTACAATATTCTGGCAGAGAAAAGAAGAAAATACTGTGGATTGATTTGGACTCCACGAAATATGTATGTGTGGGCGTTGTTTTTAAAGTCTAAAAATTTGGCACCGCTCACCCCCTTTGGCAATTTAGATACATTAGCATTTGTGTGTTGTCTCTGCTTCTTTTCCACAGTTATTCACTCAAGTGAAATGGGCATAGGTATAAATGATTATGTTCTTGGAAAGACACGTATCAGATAGGAGGAATGTGATTGACACATGATTGGGTTTGCGTGGAGATTTGAGGATCATTTTGTAGTGCTAGACTAATGAATGCAATGTTTTCCCTCCAGTGATAGTTATATTTATGTTCCTCGGGGCAGATATAAGATATAGATCTGGAGCGTGGATTGCATTAGTAGGGACATTAAAGGCTTCTTACAAATACATAAGAACGGTAGATTATACTTTTATTATATGAAAAAAGATTTGTGTTTGCACAAAACTGTTATAGGGCTTGGGTTGATCTTGAGACCTGATGTTAAAGAGGACCTGTCTATGCTTCTGCCATTTTGCTTTAGGAACTGCTTATTTTCCCTATGAAATTCCCTTATTCTTAAAACTCTGCATTTGTTATTCCTCCTGGAAATATGTGAATCTAATGATAACTGTGCTTTACCTTTTCCCTTGTAAATAAAGCTTGTTTCTACACTGTTACACCAAATAAGGGACACATCCCTTTGACAAAGGGTATGGTGCTACCAAGCTGTTGATTCATTCTGACATTTCCAGGAGGAATAGCAGAGGAATCGAACAATGCAAAGTTCTATAAAAAGACCCTCCAGAATTGTTACTTTATAAGCAATAGTGATGAGTGAATAGTTTGTACGAATCTCATCAATAACAGTTCTTCATCAGCGGGGGGCTATCCCCATTGCCCCTTGATTGACATCTCGCCTGGCCCAGACAATCTCATGTCTGCGCCTCTGCTCTGAATAGTGGCGCAAGTGGAGAGGCTCTCCTTCATCTACCGGTGCAGCGACTGTGCATGCGCCACTATACTACCAAAAGAAAATTTAGACTAGCAATACATGTTCATGGGTGCATATCAATAAAGCAAGCATACAGAAAAATAATAAAAATATGGCTGCACAACATTTCACAAGCAAACAATAGAGCTAAGGAATAGAGATGAGCGAGTAGTGTTCGATCGAGCCGGTATTCGATCGAATACTACGCTATTCGGCATACTCGATTTCAATCGAGTATAACGGCGATGGCGCACTTAGAATTCGTTTCCCCTCCCACCTTCCCTGGCGCTCTTTTTCCACCAATCAACATGCAGGGGGGGTATGACAGGCACGCTGAGCACGCTGGCAGCGCGAAAACAGCGTCTACATGGATTGGCTGGAAAAACCATGTGACCTCGAATATTAAAAACTCAGCTCTTCCTGCTCGTACGCATATGCTGCGTGAACTTAGTCAGGGACAGAGGCTGGAGAAGGGACAGACAGGTTTTAGCAGTTGGACAGGCAGGAGCGTGATTAAAAGCCCTTATCAGGGCTACTATAGTGCACTACAGTGATAGCTTTACTACAAGATACACTTTACAGAGAACGGCTGCCGTATTCAGGGATAGCTGCTGGAGTAGGGACAGAGAGAGGCATTAGTGGTGTATTAGGTGCTCTGCTACATACCAAACTATATTTGGCACTACTGTTCAGCGTTCTTTTTGGCTGAAAAACCCTGTTATATAACTAGTGTGTATATGCACCATCTGATCTGGCAGTATACGGCTGTGAATTTTATTTTATTTTTTTAAATACAGTTTATTTGGCTCTAGTGTTCTGGGTTCTGTGTGCCTGCAATACCCTTTTTGTATACCAGGTGTAAATACCCACCGTCTGTTAAGTTAGTAAACGGCTGTGTACCTTGAAATATACAATATCTAGGCCATTTAATAGGCCACTGTACTGTGCGTTCTCTTGCTAAATTATCTCACATACCTGGTGTAAATACCCACCGTCTGTTCAGTTACTACACGGCTGTGTACCTTGAAATATACAATATCTAGGCATTTTAATAGGCCACTGTACTGTGCGTTCTCTTGCTAAATTATCTCACATACCTGGTGTAAATACCCACCGTCTGTTCTGTTACTACACGGCTGTGTACCTTGAAATATACAATATCTAGGCATTTTAATAGGCCACTGTACTGTGCGTTCTCTAGCTAAATTATCTCACATACCTGGTGTAAATACCCACCGTCTGTTCAGTTACTACACGGCTGTGTACCTTGAAATATACAATATCTAGGCCATTTAATAGGCCACTGTACTGTGCGTTCTCTTGTTAAATTATCTCACATACCTGGTGTAAATACCCACCGTCTGTTCTGTTACTACACGGCTGTGTACCTTGAAATATACAATATCTAGGCCATTTAATAGGCCACTGTACTGTGCGTTCTCTTGTTAAATTATCTCACATACCTGGTGTAAATACCCACCGTCTGTTCTGTTACTACACGGCTGTGTACCTTGAAATATACAATATCTAGGCATTTTAATAGGCCACTGTACTGTGCGTTCTCTTGCTAAATTATCTCACATACCTGGTGTAAATACCCACCGTCTGTTCTGTTACTACACGGCTGTGTACCTTGAAATATACAATATCTAGGCCATTTTAATAGGCCACTGTACTGTGCGTTCTCTTGTTAAATTATCTCACATACCTGGTGTAAATACCCACCGTCTGTTCTGTTACTACACGGCTGTGTACCTTGAAATATACAATATCTAGGCATTTTAATAGGCCACTGTACTGTGCGTTCTCTTGCTAAATTATCTCACATACCTGGTGTAAATACCCACCGTCTGTTCTGTTACTACACGGCTGTGTACCTTGAAATATACAATATCTAGGCATTTTAATAGGCCACTGTACTGTGCGTTCTCTTGCTAAATTATCTCACATACCTGGTGTAAATACCCACCGTCTGTTCTGTTACTACACGGCTGTGTACCTTGAAATATACAATATCTAGGCATTTTAATAGGCCACTGTACTGTGCGTTCTCTTGCTAAATTATCTCACATACCTGGTGTAAATACCCACCGTCTGTTCTGTTACTACACGGCTGTGTACCTTGAAATATACAATATCTAGGCCATTTAATAGGCCACTGTACTGTGCGTTCTCTTGTTAAATTATCTCACATACCTGGTGTAAATACCCACCGTCTGTTCTGTTACTACACGGCTGTGTACCTTGAAATATACAATATCTAGGCATTTTAATAGGCCACTGTACTGTGCGTTCTCTTGCTAAATTATCTCACATACCTGGTGTAAATACCCACCGTCTGTTCTGTTACTACACGGCTGTGTACCTTGAAATATACAATATCTAGGCATTTTAATAGGCCACTGTACTGTGCGTTCTCTTGCTAAATTATCTCACATACCTGGTGTAAATACCCACCGTCTGTTCTGTTACTACACGGCTGTGTACCTTGAAATATACAATATCTAGGCATTTAATAGGCCACTGTACTGTGCGTTCTCTTGCTAAATTATCTCACATACCTGGTGTAAATACCCACCGTCTGTTCTGTTACTACACGGCTGTGTACCTTGAAATATACAATATCTAGGCATTTTAATAGGCCACTGTACTGTGCGTTCTCTTGCTAAATTATCTCACATACCTGGTGTAAATACCCACCGTCTGTTCTGTTACTACACGGCTGTGTACCTTGAAATATACAATATCTAGGCATTTAATAGGCCACTGTACTGTGCGTTCTCTTGCTAAATTATCTCACATACCTGGTGTAAATACCCACCGTCTGTTCTGTTACTACACGGCTGTGTACCTTGAAATATACAATATCTAGGCATTTTAATAGGCCACTGTACTGTGCGTTCTCTTGCTAAATTATCTCACATACCTGGTGTAAATACCCACCGTCTGTTCTGTTACTACACGGCTGTGTACCTTGAAATATACAATATCTAGGCATTTTAATAGGCCACTGTACTGTGCGTTCTCTTGCTAAATTATCTCACATACCTGGTGTAAATACCCACCGTCTGTTCTGTTACTACACGGCTGTGTACCTTGAAATATACAATATCTAGGCCATTTTAATAGGCCACTGTACTGTGCGTTCTCTTGCTAAATTATCTCACATACCTGGTGTAAATACCCACCGTCTGTTCTGTTACTACACGGCTGTGTACCTTGAAATATACAATATCTAGGCCATTTAATAGGCCACTGTACTGTGCGTTCTCTTGCTAAATTATCTCACATACCTGGTGTAAATACCCACCGTCTGTTCTGTTACTACACGGCTGTGTACCTTGAAATATACAATATCTAGGCATTTTAATAGGCCACTGTACTGTGCGTTCTCTTGCTAAATTATCTCACATACCTGGTGTAAATACCCACCGTCTGTTCTGTTACTACACGGCTGTGTACCTTGAAATATACAATATCTAGGCATTTTAATAGGCCACTGTACTGTGCGTTCTCTTGCTAAATTATCTCACATACCTGGTGTAAATACCCACCGTCTGTTCTGTTACTACACGGCTGTGTACCTTGAAATATACAATATCTAGGCATTTTAATAGGCCACTGTACTGTGCGTTCTCTTGCTAAATTATCTCACATACCTGGTGTAAATACCCACCGTCTGTTCTGTTACTACACGGCTGTGTACCTTGAAATATACAATATCTAGGCATTTAATAGGCCACTGTACTGTGCGTTCTCTTGCTAAATTATCTCACATACCTGGTGTAAATACCCACCGTCTGTTCTGTTACTACACGGCTGTGTACCTTGAAATATACAATATCTAGGCATTTTAATAGGCCACTGTACTGTGCGTTCTCTTGCTAAATTATCTCACATACCTGGTGTAAATACCCACCGTCTGTTCTGTTACTACACGGCTGTGTACCTTGAAATATACAATATCTAGGCATTTTAATAGGCCACTGTACTGTGCGTTCTCTTGCTAAATTATCTCACATACCTGGTGTAAATACCCACCGTCTGTTCTGTTACTACACGGCTGTGTACCTTGAAATATACAATATCTAGGCATTTAATAGGCCACTGTACTGTGCGTTCTCTTGCTAAATTATCTCACATACCTGGTGTAAATACCCACCGTCTGTTCTGTTACTACACGGCTGTGTACCTTGAAATATACAATATCTAGGCATTTTAATAGGCCACTGTACTGTGCGTTCTCTTGCTAAATTATCTCACATACCTGGTGTAAATACCCACCGTCTGTTCTGTTACTACACGGCTGTGTACCTTGAAATATACAATATCTAGGCCATTTAATAGGCCACTGTACTGTGCGTTCTCTTGTTAAATTATCTCACATACCTGGTGTAAATACCCACCGTCTGTTCTGTTACTACACGGCTGTGTACCTTGAAATATACAATATCTAGGCATTTTAATAGGCCACTGTACTGTGCGTTCTCTTGCTAAATTATCTCACATACCTGGTGTAAATACCCACCGTCTGTTCTGTTACTACACGGCTGTGTACCTTGAAATATACAATATCTAGGCATTTTAATAGGCCACTGTACTGTGCGTTCTCTTGCTAAATTATCTCACATACCTGGTGTAAATACCCACCGTCTGTTCTGTTACTACACGGCTGTGTACCTTGAAATATACAATATCTAGGCCTTTTAATTGGCCACTGTACTGTGCGTTCTCTTGCTAAATTATTTCACATACCTAATTATATACCCAAATATTGTATTTGCAACAAAAAAAAAATAAAATGCGGAGGGGGGCTAGCGGAATCGGACGTGGACGAGGACGGGGGCGCGGAAATGCTGTTGGGGGCCTTGTTGAAGCCAGTGGGGATACAATGCGTGCTGGTGAGGGTCAGCCAGGATCCCGCTCATCCAGAATCCCTGCCTTTATGGGACAGTTAAGCAGGGGGCGGGTTACACCGCTGTTGAGGCCTGAGCAGGTTGAACAGGTGGTGCAATGGATAGCCGATAGCGCTTCCACACAGTTGTCCACCAGCCAGTCATCCACACAGTCTCACTCTGACCCTCCTTCCTCCACACCTGGCCAACAGAGTCATCCCACCATTGACCCCTCCCAGGAGCTCTTTTCGGGTCCTTTTTCAGATGTGCCGGAAGAATCCCAGGAGCTAGCAGAGGAATTTGTTTGTAGTGATGCCCAAACACTTGAGTTTTCGCCATCTCCTGCTGATGTGGACCCTGAGCCAGCATCTGTTATCATGAGCGATGATGATGATGAGACGCAGTTGCCATCAAGGGAGGCTGTTGGAATGTCCAGTGGGCAGGAGGAGGAGCAGAGTGAGGAAGAGGAGGTGGTGGATGACGAAATGACCGACCCCACTTGGCCAGGGGTGATGTCCAGCGGGGAAAGCAGTGGAGAGGTGGTGGTCTGCGCAGCACCGAAAAAGGCAAGAGGCAGAGGATGTCCAGAGGCAGAGGGATGTCCAGAGGCAGAGGGATGTCCACAGGCAGAGGGATGTCCACAGGCAGAGGGATGTCCAGAGGCAGAGGACAGTCCAGACAGAGTAGTGAGGCCACAGCCAGCACGGCCGAAGCTGTTCCCGGCAGCGGGCAGTCGCGTGAAGCTCCCCCATCGAGGCCTCGTACTTCTGTGGTGTGGAGATTTTTTAATGTTTGTGCGGATGACAAACTGAGCGCGGTTTGCACACTCTGCCACTCAAAACTGAGTAGGGGCTCTGAGAAGAGCAATCTGACCACCTCAGGCATGCGGCGTCACTTGGAAGTCAAGCACTGGGCTGAGTGGGAGAGAGCAAACGCAATACAAACTGCGCCCGGTCCTGCTGCCACTGCCTCTTCCCCTTTGTTGTGTGCTGCCACTGCGGTCCAGACCTCCAGCCAGGACACCTCCACATCTGCCTCTGCCTCGGCTACTTTGGGGCCTTCTCCTTCAGCCTCCCCTTCCCCCGCCTCTTCGCCTGCACCCTCACACTCCTCGTCCCAACAACTGTCCATCTCGCAGGCGTTCGACCGCAGGCGGAAGTACGCCTCGAGTCACCCCCAAGCCCAAGCCTTAAACTGCCACATCTCCAAACTGCTGGCCCTGGAGATGTTGCCGTTTAGGCTTGTGGAGACGCAGGCCTTCCGCGACCTGATGGCGGCTGCCGCACCTCGCTATTCCGTCCCCAGCCGCCACTACTTTTCCCGGAGTGCCGTCCCCGCCCTGCACCAGCACGTGTCGCGTAACATCAGGCGGGCCCTGAGGTACGCAGTCAGCGCAAAGGTCCACTTGACCACCGACTCGTGGACAAGCGCTTGCGGCCAGGGACGCTACATCTCTTTGACGGCACACTGGGTGAATGTAGTGGAAGCGGGGACGGGGTCGCAAACAGAGACGGCCTACCTACCACCCCCGCCCAAGATTGCCAGCATGGGTTCTGATAAACCCCCCTCCTCCTCCTCCTCCTCCTCCTCCTGTGCCTTAACATCTCCCTCAGCCGCTAGCTGGAAGCGTTGCAGCACTGGCGCGGGGAGACGTCAGCAGGCGGTGCTAAAGCTCATCAGCTTGGGCGACAGGAAGCACAGCGCCCCAGAGGTGAGGGACGCCATATTGCAGCAGACGGAGATGTGGCTGTCGCCGCTGCAGCTAGGACCAGGCATGGTCGTGTGCGATAACGGCCGTAACCTGGTGGCGGCTCTGGAGCTTGCCGAACTCAATCACGTACCATGCCTGGCCCACGTTTTTAATCTGGTAGTCCAAAAATTTCTGAAGACTTACCCCAACCTGGCAGAGCTACTGGTGAAAGTGCGGCGCTTGTGCGCTCACTTTCGGAAGTCAACTGTAGCTGCTGCTAGCTTAAAAAAACTCCAGCAACGCCTCCATTTGCCTGAACATCGGCTGTTGTGCGACCTGCCCACTCGCTGGAATTCCACCTATTCCATGTTGGCCAGGGTGTGTGAGCAGCAGAGAGCATTGATGGAGTACCAGATTATGAATCCACGCGTGCCTCCAACTCAGCTCCCTCAGTTTGCCAACCACGAGTGGCCATGGATGGCAGACATATGCGATGTACTGCGTATCTTTGAGGAGTCCACCAAGAAGGTCAGCAGCGAGGACGCTATAGTGAGCGTAACCATCCCGCTCCTAGGCGTCCTTAAAGAATCCCTCATCGCAATAAGGGAGAACGCATTGCACGCAGAGGAGACGGGGGTTGGAGGAGACGCAACGGAGCTACACAGTCAGTCCACACTTTTGTCTGCTTCACGGTGGCAGTTGCAGGAGGAGGAGGATGAGGAGGAGGACGACGTGGAGGTGGCTGTGGAAGAGGAGGAGGATGCTGGCGGCGAGGGTAGCAGTCAGGCTGTGTGCGTCCCATTGGTTCAGCGCGGATGGGGCGGAGAGGAGGCGGAAGAGGAAGAGGAGGAAATGGCAAGTGATCCTTCTGGTGGGGGCAGTGAGGTCATGCCTATTCAGAGTCTGGCACACATGGCTGACTTCATGCTGGGCTGCTTTTCCCGGGACACACGTGTTGTCCGGATAGTGGAGGACAAACTGTACTGGGTCTTCGCACTCCTGGACCCCCGGTATAAAGATAACGTCTCCTCTTTTATTCCGGTAGAGGAGAGGACAAATCGATTGCTGGAATACCAGAGGGAACTCGTGCAGAACATGATGGAGATTTTCCCACCCACCATCGCTGGCGGCAGAGAGGAGAGGGTCTCCCAGAGTCCCACAACATCCATCAGGCCCACAGCCACCAGGGGAACACTCTCCAAGGTGTGGGACACGTTCATGGCACCCCCTCGTGCAACTTCCATCACTGCGGGGCCCGCTATCAGCAGGAGGGACAAGTATCGGCGGATGTTGCGGGAGTACCTGGCAGACCGTAACCCTGTCCTCCCCGATCCCTCGGCGTCCTACACTTACTGGGTCTCCAAGTTGGACACGTGGCTGGAACTGTCCCTGTACGCCTTGGAGGTGCTTGCCTGCCCTGCCGCCAGCGTGCTATCAGAAAGGGTGTTCAGCGCAGCCGGGGGCATTATAACCGATAAGCGCAGCCGCCTGTCAACCGACAGTGCGGACAGGCTGACGCTAATCAAAATGAACAGCAAGTGGATTGACCCGGACTTTGCTTCTCCAACCGTGGAAAGCAGCCAAAAGTGAAGTGCCATCTGTATGAAGTGCCATTTCCTCCTCCACCTCCTCCTCCTCCTCCTTAACCGCCGTAGAATTGCTCCGTAAAAAAAAATATATATATATTTATGGCTCTCCTCTTGGGCCTCCACATAATTTTTAAGAGGTCTCACCTCTTGGGCCTCCACATAATTTTTAAGAGGTCTCACCTCTTGGGCCTCCACATAATTTTTAAGAGGTCTCACCTCTTGGGCCTCCACATAATTTTTAAGAGGTCTCACCTCTTGGGCCTCCACATAATTTTATGAGGTCTCACCTCTTGGGCCTCCACATAATTTTTAAGAGGTCTCACCTCTTGGGCCTCCACATAATTTTTAAGAGGTCTCACCTCTTGGGCCTCACAAAATGTTTAAGAGGTCTCACCTCTTGGGCCTCCACAAATTTTTAAGAGGTCTCACCTCTTGGGCCTCCACATAATTTTTAAGAGGTCTCACCTCTTGGGCCTCACATAATTTTAAGAGGTCTCACCTCTTGGGCCTCCACATAATTTTTAAGAGGTCTCACCTCTTGGGCCTCCACATAATTTTTAAGAGGTCTCACCTCTTGGGCTCTACAAAATGTTTAAGAGGTCTCACCTCTTAGGCCTCCACACAATTTTTAAGACGTCTCACCTCTTGGGCCTCCACAAAATTTTTAAGAGGTCTCACCTCTTGGGCAGCCACATAATTTTTAAGAGGTCTCACCTCTTGGGCCTCCACATAATTTTTAAGAGGTCTCACCTCTTGGGCCTCCACATAATTTTTAAGAGGTCTCACCTCTTGGGCCTCCACATAATTTTTAAGAGGTCTCACCTCTGGGCTCTACAAAATGTTTAAGAGGTCTCACCTCTTGGGCCTCCACAAAATTTAAGAGGTCTCACCTCTTGGGCCTCCACAAAATCTTTAAGAGGTTCTCACCTCTTGGGCCTGCACAAAATCTTTAAGAGGTCTCACCTCTTGGGCCTGCACAAAATCTTTAAGAGGTCTCACCTCTTGGGCCTGCACAAAATCTTTAAGAGGTCTCACCTCTTGGGCCTGCACAAAATCTTTAAGAGGTCTCACCTCTTGGGCCTCCACAAAATCTGTTAAGAGGTCTCACCTCTTGGGCCATGCCACAAAATCTTTAAGAGGTCTCACCTCTTGGGCCTGCACAAAATCTTTAAGAGGTCTCACCTCTTGGGCCTGCACAAAATCTTTAAGAGGTCTCACCTCTTGGGCCTCCACAAAATCTTTAAGAGGTCTCACCTCTTGGGCCTCCACAAAATCTTTAAGAGGTCTCACCTCTTGGGCCTCCACAAAATCTTTAAGAGGTCTCACCTCTTGGGCCTCCACAAAAATCTTTAAGAGGTCTCACCTCTTGGGCCTCCACAAAATCTTTAAGAGGTCTCACCTCTTGGGCCTCCACAAAATCTTTAAGAGTCTCACCTCTTGGGCCTCCACAAAATCTTTAAGAGGTCTCACCTCTTGGGCCTGCACAAAATCTTTAAGAGGTCTCACCTCTTGGGCCTCCACAAAATCTTTAAGAGGTCTCACCTCTTGGGCCTCCACAAAATCTTTAAGAGGTCTCACCTCTTGGGCCTGCCACAAAATCTTTAAGAGGTCTCACCTCTTGGGCCTGCCACAAAATCTTTAAGAGGTCTCACCTCTTGGGCCTCCACAAAATCTTTAAGAGGTCTCACCTCTTGGGCCTCCACAAAATCTTTAAGAGGTCTCACCTCTTGGGCCTGCACAAAATCTTTAAGAGGTCTCACCTCTTGGGCCTGCACAAAATCTTTAAGAGGTCTCACCTCTTGGGGCCTCCACAAAATCTTTAAGAGGTCTCACCTCTTGGGCCTCCACAAAATCTTTAAGAGGTCTCACCTCTTGGGCCTCCACAAATTTTAAGAGGTCTCACCTCTTGGGCCTCCACAAATTTTAAGAGGTCTCACCTCTTGGGCCTCCACAAAATCTTTAAGAGGTCTCACCTCTTGGGCCTCCACAAAATCTTTAAGAGGTCTCACCTCTTGGGCCTGCACAAAATCTTTAAGAGGTCTCACCTCTTGGGCCTCCACAAAATCTTTAAGAGGTCTCACCTCTTGGGCCTCCACAAAATCTTTAAGAGGTCTCACCTCTTGGGCCTCCACAAAATCTTTAAGAGGTCTCACCTCTTGGGCCTCCACAAAATCTTTAAGAGGTCTCACCTCTTGGGCCTGCACAAAATCTTTAAGAGGTCTCACCTCTTGGGCCTCCACAAAATCTTTAAGAGGTCTCACCTCTTGGGCCTCCACAAAATCTTTAAGAGGTCTCACCTCTTGGGCCTCCACATAATTTTTAAGAGGTGTCACCTCTTGGGCCTCCACATAATTTTTAACACGTCTCACCTCTTTAGCCTCCACACAATTTTTAAGACGTCTCACCTCTTGGGCCTCCACAAAATTTTCCATGAGCCTCTGGCCAGCCCACGGCCTCTTCCTGCCTTTTGCGGTCCTACGCATCCCTCAACATCCCCACTGCTTTACCTGCTAGACATGACACTGGGCCAGGTCGGGTCACTGACATCTCAAGCGCCAACAATTTGGGCATTTTAAGGCTTCTGCATGTGTTTGAGTTGTTTTTACATTTTAAAGAAGACATGTCTGACCACATCTCACACACACACACACACAATGACAATTAGGGGTGGGGTCTATTTGCTTTCCCCCTTGCCTATGCCATCTGTGGTTGTCATAGGCAACGTGATTTTAAGGGGTGCAGAATTTTATCTTCTTTTTTGTCTAGTTTGGCTTGGGGTCCATGGCAATGTAGAGGAAAGAAGGTTTCCTTGTATGGTCTCACTTTACAGAGAGGTTAGATTGTGTTTGGAGTGTATTGTTGAGAGGCTGTGATAGTGGCGTAATAGTGCGACTTGGGCACGTTATATGCACCCAGACATGCTTCCCCTGCTGTCCCAGTTGCATTCCAGCAGTGTTGGCATCCTTTTCTGAGGTTCCAGGGTGGACTTGGTGACCTCCAAGTGGTCGAATTGAGATTTCCAAGTGGCGAGCATTTTTTTCCCATAGACTTTAATGGGATTCGATATCCGGTCGAATAGTCGAATTTCGCGGTCTATTCGAATCGAATTTCGAACTTTCGAATATTTCACTACTCGCTCATCTCTACTAAGGAATGGGAATCATTCTAATTTAAAGTGGTATTATACCTACTAGAAATGAAAATTGAAAAAATAGAAGCTCTTTGCGCACATTTTTGATCAAACGTGTATCGGGCCCATCTACCAAGCGTCAAGGTGGCTTCCGCAGATGAGTACCTAACACTAACAGACTGCCTCTCTTGGACTTACCTTAAGCCTACAATATTCAGACAGGGCGGTATAGAACCAGCTACATTTATACTCTGCTCAGAAACCCCAGGCAAATGGGCATTGCTCAGTCATTTCTAGTAATTATAATACCACTTTTAATTTAGAATGATTCCCATTCCTTAGCTCTATTGTTTGCTTGTGAAATGTTGTGCAGCCATATTTTTAT